>JADRCC010163213.1:0-20318 GCA_019843855.1 Hylomyscus alleni
AAAAAAAAAATGGCTGCTGTTTCCAGAGAGGAAGGAGGAAAGAAGAAAAAGAAATGAGAAGGAAAAGGGAAAAGAGGTATTGCACCAGGAAAGAAGTTATCCTCACATGAATAAAGAAAAAAAACTAAAGATAGAAAACAACTAAGTACAATATGTAGACTATGTTTTCATTTTAAGTAAGTGGACACTTTACAAACAAGACAAAACAAAAACAAAAGACCAGACCTCATTGAAATAAATAAGGATGTCAAAACAAACAAGTCAAATTCTAGGTGATGATTTAAAAAAAAAAAAGCTTTCTCACTGGAGCTGAAAATGGTTCAGCAGGTACCAGCACATACTGTTCTTGCAGAAGACTGAGGTTTGGTTCCCAGCACCCACACTGAGTGGCCTGTAACTCCATTTCCAGGGTATCTGTCACCCTTTTCTGGCCCCTACAGACACCTACATGTTTGTGGTACACATGAATCTGCTCAGGCACATAAACATAAAATGAAATAGATATAAGATTTTTTTAAGAGAGAAAAAAATTGTTGAGGAGGATATGTAGTTGATGCTTCTATTTAGTCAGTTAATTAGTCATAAAGTAGAAAACTTTAACAGTTGAGATGCATACTGAAATATGAATGAATAAAATACTATTATATCTGGAATTGTTTTCTAAACACTCCAGCAAAACAAAAATACAAAGAGAATAGATTACATCAAATTATGAAACTCTTGACATGTGTTGAAGAATGTAAAAGGGAAGCAGCCCTGTTCCTATTCACTGTTTTTATAACTGAAATATTCTGCTTGTAAAACTTTAAAAGAAAAATGGAGCAGCAAAATGCACCCTGGACTCAAAAACATAAATGATCAGATTTATTAATTGTTTCTCATGGAATTGGCACAGTCAGTCTTGTCTATTGATTTTAGATTGATTTCTATTAGAAGTGGTGGGGAAGGGGCACAGTAGATATCTAGGTGGTGAAATGCTTGTTACCATAGGATTGCCACCAACAAATACTAGTGTACATCATTTTGCTACTGACTTACACACTCTTGACATCTCCCTCAAGGTCTGCAAGTCCAAGAAACAACAACAAGAATAATCTATTTAAATATTAGCCTAGAGATACAATTAGAAAAGGCAAAGAGGAAAGTGAATACTGTCTCACTTGTATTTATATTTAGAAAGTGTTTATCAAACACAAGTTTATTATTTCTGCAAATCCTTAAAGAATAATAAGTCATGTATTATATAGACTGAAGCCAGATGATAATGTGAAAAGAGTCATCTGACATTAAATGGTTTCTTATGTGAAGAGCTAGTGGATCTAACCTGGAAATGTCGCAACAAATGGAGAGTTTCATGCAATAAAGGACTTTTAAATCTACTCATTTGTTTTTGTATCCATAGTATCTAAAATAGCATTCGTCATATTGTAGAAACTTGGTAAATACAATGGGTAAACTTCTTTAAATATGCAATAAAGTCATAATTGAACATCTGCCTCTTCTCATATCACCATTGTCATTATTAGTCTTAGATAGTATTGTTAATTCTTTTGGGCTTAAACTTTGCTTGCATCCTCTGCTGCCAACGCCAAGTACATTGCAGATGGAGTTCTTCCCCAATGATAAACATGGTCATGTGACAAATCATAGGTGCACATACATACTAAGGCCATTCAATTATGTTTCATAGTTTTAAGGCTGTTATTATTATCTAAGTGTGAATAAGCAAGTATGTCATTATAAATTTATTTCCAGATATATCAGTATGTACAGTGTGTTTATTTCATCCATAAGTTTCTTCCCTAACAGATTTTAAGACACATTATTCAAGCAAGGGCTGATTTTGTTTGGGTCCTATCTCAATTTCCAAGGTTCTACATAGCAACAAAAATATAACACGTGGCCAATAACTTTGTCAAATGTGTCATCCAGAAGATGAATTTAGTTTACTTTAGATGATATTAGCATGTCAATTTCAATAGTCAAACTAAACAGATAAAATAGCATAGAAAGACAGATTAGAGAGAAATGGCCTCAGTCCCTTAAAGACACTTCCCTGAGGGGGTCTGGTATGGAAAATAGTATCTGATTTTCATTATGTTGCCTTTTTGTTTCTATGATAAAATTTCAATTTTACTACTAAGAACAACTGAAGATTAACACTAACTAATAAAAATAGACCCACAGGTACAATTCAATAAAACAAAAATTATTTGCGTGAATTACTTATTGCAGACATTTTTATTAATTGTGAGCTATGATTAGCTACAGGTTCCTGATACCATAAAAACTTAGACTGTGAGGGAGAAATTGTTGATGAACCATTTCTTTCTACTAAAAAACTGTACACACGTAAGATAATAATATACCAAGAGAAAGCTATAGCTTTAACTCCTTGCCAAAGTGTGGCTCTCCTTAGACACACGGACTTAAAGAATTTACCATCTTATTTCCAATCAAAGAACTGAGAATAAATGTCCTTGGAGTTTTTAGCCACAAATGGGATGTCTCTATCACACTCCTACCCCAAGACCCAGAAGCCTTTATGGAAAGGAGAGTGGAAAGATTAAGAACCAGGTGTCAGGGAGGACCAAATATCTTCCGGATATGACAGGAAAATATATTCACAACCTCACAGCAGCCATGGCTGCTTGCATGAAGCCTATGCATGATCAAGGCAGCCAACATTCTAGCACAGACAGAAGAAGGGTTCCTGAAGCTCCGCCTCCTAACAAAGGAGCTATTGGCAGTTGATAACTTCTGGGAAAGGAAGTCAGAGAGTGTTAGTAGGACAAAATGGCAACTAATAGATTGGGAAAAGATCTTTGCCAATCTTATATCTGATAGAGGGGTAATGCCCAATATATATAAAGAACTCAAGAAGTTAGATTCCAGAGAACCAAATAACCCTATTTAAAATGGGGTACAGAGCTAAACAAAGAATTCTCAGCTGAGGAATACTGAATAGCTGAGAAGCACCTAAAGAAATGTTCAACATCCTTAGTCATCAGGGAAATGCAAATCAAAAGAACCCTGAGATCCCACCTCACACCAGGCTAGGATAAAAAACTCAGGTGACAGCAGATGCTGGTGAGGTTGTGGAGAAAGAGGAACACTCCTTCATTGCTGGTGGGATTGCAAGCTGGTACAACAACTCTGGAAATCAGTTTGGCGGTTCCTCAGGAAAGTGGACATAATATTATCAGAGGACGCAATATGTAATAAGGACACATGCTCCACTATGTTCATAGAAGCCTTATTTATAATAGACAGAAGCTGGAAACACCCTAGATGTCCCTCAACAGAGGAACGGATACAGAAAATATGATACATTTACACAATGGAGTACTACTCAGCTATTAAAAAATGAATTTATGAAATTCTTATGCAAATGGATGGATCTGTAGGATATCATCCTGAGTGAGGTAACTCAATCACAAAAGAACACACATGATATACACTCACTGATAAGTGAATATTAGCCCAGAAGCTGAGAATATGCAAGATACAATCCACAAACCACAAGAAACTCAAGAAGAAGGAAGACCAAAGTGTGGATACTTCGATCCTTCTTAGAAGGGGGAACAAAATACCCATGGAAGGAGTTACAGAGACAAAGTGTGGAGCAGAGAGTAAAGAAAGGGCAATCCAGAGACTGCCCAACCTGGGAATCTTTCCCATATACAATCACCAAACACAGACACTATTGTGGATGCCAGCAACTGCTGGCTGACAAGAGCCTGATATATCTGTCTTCTGAGAAGCTCTGCCAGTGCCCGACTAATACAGAAGTAGAGGCTCACAGCCATCCATTGGACTGAACACAGGGCCCCCAATGAAGGACCTAGAGAAAGGACCCAAGGAGGTGAAGGGGTTTGTAGCCCCATAGGAGGAACAACAATATGAACTAACTAGTACCCTCAGAGCTCCCAGGGACTAAACTACCAACAAAGAATACACATGGTGGAACTAATGACTCCAGCAGCATATGTATAGCAGAGAATGGTCTAGTCGGTCATCAATGGGAGGAGAGGTCCTTGGTCCTGTGAAGTCTCTCTGCCCCAGTGTAGAGTAATGTCAGTGGCCAGGAAGGGGAAGAGGGTGGGTTGGTGAGCAGGGGGAGGGGGGAGGGAATAGGGTTGCTTTTCAGAGAGGAAACCAGGAAAGGGGATATCATTTCAAATGTAAATAAAGAAAATATCTAATAATAAAAGAGTATGGACCCTGGTAGGTCTAATCTGAAGAATAAATAGGCAGCATAATTTGAACTATGTAGACTACTAAAAACAAAACAAAACACAAACAAACACACACCCGCATACACACAAAGAAGGATATGAAGTTAGGTAGGGTGAGGATAGAGTGGAACTGGATGAGGTTAAGGGAAGGATAGGGAATGAATACATGAAAATACATTGTATGAAATCACAAAGAATTATTTAATGCAGTATGTTAAAAATAATGAATAAGGGCTGGAGAAATGACTCTGTAGTTAAGAGCATGGATTGTTCTTCTAGAGAGGACCTAGGTTTGATTTCTAACAAAAGCACAGCAGCTTACAACAGTCTGTAACTCCAGTCCAGGGGAATCCAAGACTTTCTTCTGGTCTCTATGGGTGCCAGACGCACTCATAGTGGACAGAATACAGATAGAATACTCACACACATAAAACATTATACTCCACAAGAAGGAGCTTGACTTGGCTGCCTTAGGCCACTCAGTCATCCTGTGTCTTGTTACCCAATTTGATATGGAAAAGATATCAGGGTGGATATATTAGGAAATAAATATTCAAACAAGGGCAGGATTAGACGAAGGAAAGATGAGGAGTAGTAGTTTAACCAAAGCTAAATATGTGTCTTTTAAGAAAACCCTCTGGAAACCCACTAATAAATAAGCTAATTCCAAAGTGTAATTTTACAGACAAAAAGGGTTGAATAGAGGGAACCTTGCTTAGGTGAGCAGTGATGTCCCCAGAAAACATGGGCTATTAAATAAAAAGTCACAGTGCCCAACACAGGATCTGTCCATATTAGATATGGTCAAGGAGGCCATTGTGGCTTCCAAAATAACTTAGGTTATTGCCATTGTTTTTATTAGCCCACCATAACTACAAGGTAAGGGTTCATTGCTGAATACACCACACATTTTGATTGCAAGACTGAGAAATCAGGCTCAAACCAATCAAGACATTTGCTGGTTAGCGTTCATATTGTTAAAAGCTCCTGTGCAGACTGATGGGGAGGAAAGGTGTTGGTGATCCTATTCAGCATTGAACCCTACATGCTACAGTAACATGACAGGCAAGATATGCCCAAGGGGACACCGAGACATGTCTCTTAGGTATAAACAGTGCTTTGTAGTAGGAATGCAGAGTTGCTCCACTGGAGGTTATCCAGATCTGGTGCTTGAAACCTTGTCAAAAGTCCCTGGATAGAGAAATCATAGGCCCTAGGGTGGAACCTAGTGATATTTTGCTAAGCCTATTCTGTCAAAATACCTCTAAAACATTTATGTTCATACTCATAGTCATAGATATTGTCTGCTCTCAACCTTGGCCAAAGAAGCTTTTCTTTTGTACTGTGCAGAAGTCTATTCAGAGATGCTTCATTTTTGCACTGGGCAGCAGTCAATATAGATGCTCTTAACGGCTCAAACTTCAGAAAATGGTGGCTTGAGTACTTAGCCCTGTGTCAGAATCTCCAGCATCCTGAAGATCCCTGCCAAAACTCAGGAACATCTTGTAACAGAAGGCAGGGGATGTAAGAGGCAGAGGGTAGGAAGACTCAGAGACCTATGTCAACAGTGGGTACCTGGACAGAACCCTCAAGAGATCAAGCTGGCCAAAAATTCTAGCACAGATAGAGGAAGAGTTTATAGGGCCTCGCATCTGACCCAGGCTGCTAGCAATTCATAGATGCTAAGGAGGAAGGTCATTTTTCTCTGTGGTTGTGGTCACTTGGAGGTTGCCCATGCTCTAGTGGGTGAACCCAGACATGCACATAAATAGTAACTATGCTTATCAGATTACTTTTAAAACCTGATAAGGAGAGGCTATGAAGTTGACAGATATCAAGGAGATCTGTGAGGAGGTAGAGGGGAAAGATCTACCCTCAGGTAGATATGCTATTTTATTATATACAAATGCAATCCTCAATAAATACTTTTAGTTTTAAAAAAACATAAAATGAATAAAAATGACATCTCAAGAAAAATAACTTAAATACAAGAGAAAGCAGTAAGGAAGGAATTGAAGATGATAAAGCACATCACAAAGAAATGAAAGAATTGAACAGATAGTACATATGAGATGCAAGTTGACAGCAAAGTGGGAGGGGTCATTGGTTGTCGATAAGGATTTTAAACATAGGTGAACTACCATTCCCAATTAAAAGATAGAAACTGACATAAAACCATATTGTATACTCAAATTATGATATACTACCATCAGCCAATTAGTGGAAACAATAAATAATCTATTTCGTTACAAGATTTTAAAGAGTCATTTGATTTTAGATTTTTGGCAAAAACCTATCATTCAGTGGGACTCTTTGACATTGACTTTGGAGAGTGGCTCTCTGGTTATGAATTCTGAACTCCATTCTGATACCTTACCAATTTAAATTAAAATGTTGTTCCTATGAAATATTATCAAATAACAGCAATTTGAAATATCACAAAAAGATCTGAAAAATTCTCACTTCCCATGAGGAGGCCTGCTCAAAGCACATAAGATGGTCAATAGGAATGATCTTCAGGAAACTTCCTGTTTAGTATCTCTAACTCGGAAAGCTTAAGTGGTTTTTATAATTAGCTAATAACAGAGATTTGTTGTCTCTCACATCTTAAACTTGGGAGTATAAGAGCACAGACAAAATCCACAATGAAAACCTGCTTTCCATGAACACACTGTGCAGCCAGACACATGGACTCAGAGCTGTGCAGAACACTGCCTGTGTCTCCTGCAAGGGGAGGAGATGCTTGTAGACCCAGCATTGGGGAGAATGTGGCTTCCAGGATGGCAGTGATGAGCACATTAGTATTCCTGGGGCCTCGGGCTCTCCATAGGTACCACTGTTGTGGAACATATTTCATCTGAAAAGAAATAGCCCCCTGAAGGGCACATATGTGAAATCTAAATACGACCCTTTCTTTTTGAAATTTTAATTTTGGAATTTAATATAGAGTCTACTGTTACCAGAACAAACGCATCCACCCAAAATCATCTTAAAGTAGCTGGAGAATCCCCAAAGCATAATGAGTTCTTACAGAGTTTCCTTAGTTATGGAGAGGAAATCATTAGTAACCTAAGACAGAAATAAAGAAATCATCTAATTAATGTATTCAGAGATGAATCTTAATGTCCAATTATTCTCTTGATTTGACACAACCTAGTAACAACATAACATAGTCAGCAACATTGTACTACTGTTAGAAATAGCAGGAAGTAGCCCAGTGGGGGAGGGAGAGACATTTTCTTATCCTCTTTTTTTTCCTTTTTCATAACAGACAATATGAAAATTTCCTACTTAAATATAACTAATTTATAAGGAAACCAACAGAATTAACCTGAAAATTGTATTCTACTAAAAACAAAATCTGGATTTTATTACAATTAAAGCTTACAGATATTATTTAAACAAAGGTCTAGTATCCAACTCACTAAATATTAACAAATTGTTGCCCTGACTTTCAGTGGAGCCTCTCAATTCAGCTTATTGATTAATTTTGCCATGCATGCTTTCCATATTTTGTTATTGGTCCAATATTAAGCAGTGTTTCTGACAAAAGCATGAGAGACAGGGAAGTGAGGAGAAAGTGGGAAGCTAAAGAACCAATGTACTGTGAGCTTATCCTCTGGGCTTGAAAGATGAAAGCCAGAGGAGACCTTTTCAATATGTCAGTATTTTCCCTAAATAGTATGTAGCAACTGTGTGCTTTTAGAAGATGCCACAGAGAAAGCTTGAAGTTGTTTCTAGTCCCCATCTCCTGTTATTCTTCAAAAAATAAAAAAAAGAATTTAAATCCTTCTTTCTAGTTTTTTAAATTCTTCCAAAATTGAAAGTCCATAGCTCTTGAACATCAATAATTTATCATAGCCATAATTAATACATGGATATATTTATGATTATTTAGCTTCATCTCATTCTTCCTTGTTAAAGCATTATATAGCCAAATACATATTTGAAGAACATAAATTAACTATGTGAGTACAAGAATGATTTTTTTTCCAAAAACAAATTTTCCTCATGCTTGTTTTGTATTCAGCAAATGTCTCCAGTTTTGAATATATGTTTTACTTACTTTGCTAGGTAATTCCACCTTACTTTATATGCTTTGTTAAACACTGACAAATACTTCTTTCCCATTGCTTCACTACTTGTCAGTCAGCCCAGAGTAGCAGTTCTACTCTAAATAACCAAACTATAGGTGTGGTTGAAAAGGCTACTGTGTAAGGGAACATCCAATGATATGGCCATAAATATATGCAGTATATCATCTGACAATAGAAACAAAAATCCATAGTAGGCACAATATTAGACACTGAGAATTAGAATCTCACTTCAAGGGAAGTCCTCAGGAGAAGATAGTTTGTGGAGATGGCACACACCTGTCATTAATAATACTGGATCAAAAACTAAATGCAGAAAATCAAAGAGATTACAGTCAAGGATTCCTGTTTTTCTTTTGAAGAAACAGCATTTGAGCTCTACCTGAGATTTATCTAAGGTTTCAGTAAGACAAATATGATATGTATCTGCTTACATATGTGTGTTGGCAGTTCAGTCTTTGAGAAGCAGGCTACAATACATACAACCCTACAGGTTAGGTATAGAGTATGGGATAAGCAAACAGGGAAGAATCTGCATATGAAGGAGACATAGAATAGATATTTATAGAAGGACAGGGGCTGAGGTTGGCAAGAATGGGAAGATCACATTGAAGGATCAAAGAGGAGAATATGGAGAGCAACATCTAAAGCCAAGAGCCATTTGAGGGGATGTATAGAAACCTAACACAATAAAAGTTTCTTAAATATATACATATATGAAAGAAAGCTAAATGGGATAACCAACTAACAGGTGATACAAAGCCCCAACTATATACCTCTGGCCAAACCTCCAGTGCTGGGAATGGTTTATAACTAATCAAGTCGTTGTCCAAAAGGGCCACATAGGAGCTCACAAGCAACCCAGGCTATTGCCAAAACTATTGGTTTCTCTCCACTATCTAATGGCAAGGCCCTACTGCTGAAAATAAGGCCTCCATAACTCACTAAACAGGAAGCAGAAGAGCTACCTACCTGGGGCCTTCACCCAAGCTGACTAGTGTTCACAGTACTGGAAGGAACTCTGCACAATACCCAAAGAAAAGGATAACTATCAGTGCAGCCACAAATACTCAGTCCTCAATGATATGTCAACAACAAACTTCTCCCCCCAGAGTTTATGGAAGAGGAGATGGAAACCTGGTAAGAGCCAATGAGGATAGAAGATACCAAGGAACGAAGGCCTTCTAGACACAACAGGACTGAAGCACATGGACTCATAGTGGCTGTAGCAGCATGCATAGAGCCTAGACAAACCTAAGCCAGATGGGATCCCAGCACTCAAATGGGAAGTAGGCACAAGCCCCATCCTTTCCTAGAGGTTATTTCCAAGTGATAACCTCTCCCAAAGGAAAAATTAGTTTTCTCTAACGGGCCCTAAATGGGTACACAAACCACACTTAAGGAAGGCCCATGCCTGGCAGTAGATACCCAACACACAACTAACTCAGTGCTGTATTTGGAGGGGATGTCTTATAGTGCTTTGTCTGGCCATTTTTTTATTAGATGTCTTTTTCTTATGTATAATGTTTCTGATTTTTTTAGTGGGTTTTCTATGTGTGCAAATGAATGCATCTCTGTGTATATGATTTCATGCCTTTTTTGTTTGGTTCTATTTTTCTGTTTGTTTGTTTTGTTTGTTTGTTTGTTTTGTCCTATTATGGTTTGCTTGAGTTTATTTTATTATCAGTTTTATTTTTAGATATCAACAGTTTTCTCATGAAATTGGGAAAGAGTGTGTTGATTTGGATGGGTGGGGAATTGGGAGGCTCTGGGTAGAATTTAGGGGGGAAGAAATATTAATCAGAATATGGTGTTTAAAAGATATTTTTAAAAATTAAGATAGAAGGAAGGAAGGAAGGAAGGAAGAAAGAAAGAAAGAAAGAAAGAAAGAAAGAAAGAAAGAAAGGGAGAAAGAGAGAGAAGTAAAAGGTAGGAAGGCAGGAAGGCAGAAAGGAAGGAAGGAAAAAGGAAGGAAGGGAGGAAGGAAGGAAGGGAGGAAGGAAGGGAGGGAGGAAGGAAGGAAGGAAAGAATGAAGATGTAGAATAACATACCCAAAGACAGGGAGACCTGGAGCACTCTATAAAGGAAAGGAAAGGTAAGCATCCTAGAGAGTATGAGCACTGGGAGCAAGAGACAACTGTTGCGCTAGCAAGAAGGAACTTTTTGTAGTGTCTTCTTTGTTGAAACAAAACACTATGACTAAAAACAACATAGGGAGGAAAGAATTATAATTCATCCTTGAAAAAAATCAAAAGGAGGACAACTGAAGTCGAAATTATGAATGAACACCATTTGATGGCTCTGTCAAAGGCACATGTGTAGAAAGCTTTCTTATACAGTCCAGAACCACCTGCATAGGTATGAGGCTGTCAATAAGGGACTGTGTCCTCCTGTGATTAGTAATCACATCCAAAGGTCAATGTGATCTCTTCAGTTCCTCAAAGAAGGCTTTCCCTAAGATGACTCTAACTGTGCCAACTTTGATCAATCATATCTTGGAAAGTCAACTTAGTCATTTGTAGCAAAATATACAGTTCATGATTTATTTTTAAGACTGAAGACATAAGGAGGAAGAGGAGGAGGGGGAGGAGGAAGAGAAGTAGTAGGGAAAGGAGAAGAAGAAGGAGGAGAAGAAGAAGGAAAAGCAACTTCAAAAGAGTCGGGGAAGACTTGTCATTCATTTATGCCCTCATCTAGTCAGCAAACATTAACTGGGGTCCTAGAATGACTAATCACTATACCATAAATCCAAAGAGAAAAATTGCCCACCTTAGACATATGCTAACCCTTAGGATAAACAGAAGGCAGTAGTACCCTTTGTTCTCTTAAACAGAGAATAGAATGGAGGGCTCAAATTATGCCAGCAGAAAATAATTCCTGGCAGTGAGCACAGTCTGAGTTAGACATATGACCCTGTCAAGATAGTAGTGGGGACCTTCCAGACCAGTGACATGAAAGCATCTCTCTCTCTCTCTCTCTCTCTCTCTCTCTCTCTCTCTCTCTCTCTCAACATCCAATGGCACATTTTTCTGTGACTTTTGACATGAAGAGAGTGCAAGTTTCTAAGAAGATGCATTCAAGCTTTTCCCACTTCAGGGGCTTCTATGTAGTTCTAGAAATTTGATTAGCCTCTGTATGAAATGGGATAGCCCAACTGAGAAGTGCTGGTGCAGAGGATTGCAAAGTCGGTCATCAATGGGAGGAGAGACCCTTGGCCTTGTGAAGGTTCTGTGCCCCAGTGTAGGGGAATGACAGGGCTGATAAGTGGGAGAGGGTGGGGTGGCAGGCATGGGGAAGGGGGAGGCAACAGGGGTTTGTTCTTGTTGTTTTTGTTTGTTCATTAAAAAGAAAAAAATAAATTAAAAAAAAAAGAAAATTGTAAAAAAAAAAAAGAAAAAGAGAAGTGCTGATGCTACACATCTAAACACATCTTCCAACTAGAGGAGACAGGAGATTTTTGAGCCATGAGGCAGTCTCTTGTCCTTCTAACAATTATGAAAGAAAGTCAGGATGCTTAAAGCTTCCAAGGAGTAAAATCCTACTCTCTATTATATGAGCTTCCACAGAACATGCCAGCAAAATGCATCTCAAATGTATTCTGGGCCACCAATACCTTGTTTGGGGCTTTGCTTTTAATAGAATCCAGATAAAGGTAAATATTCATCCAGGGTCACTTGTAGAAAATTGTGTGCTTGACAATGACAACAGGGGTAATCTATATGCAATGCAGTTATTCTAGAAACTAGAAATAATTTTCTCCAAAAATCCTACGTATTGTTGGCCTGTGGTCTCTCTGCTGCCAATGCCTGAGTCTCTCTGCCACCAATGCCTGGGGCTGCATGACACCTTAGTTAAAAAGAGGCAATGCATAATTGTGAGATATTTTATAGGAAAGAGAAAAATAGGCCCATCATGACCATGGAGAGAGAGAGAGAGAGAGAGAGAGAGAGAGAGAGAGAGAGAGAGAGAGAGAGGAGTAGAGAAGGAGAAAGAAAGAGAAGGAGAGAAAGAAAGCAAGAGAGGAAGAAGAGAGGAAGAGAGGGAAAGAGAGAGGACAAAGAGCAGTAGAGAGAGGAGGGGGCAAACTGCCCCTTATATATTGTGAGGTGGGACTATCTGTCTATGGGGAGGGGCATGCCTGGCTGTGGTCAGATGACTAGGGGTAAGGTCCAGCTAGAATGCTGGGAGCTTGGGGCATTGTCTACATGACAGAATACACATCTCCTGCAAGGGGCTGTGAGAGGTTGTGACTAAAACAAGAGCCAGGGTCCCAGGAGTCATGGTTAACTCCTTCTGTCCCTTGCAGGCAAAAATTATCTCCACTGGGGCTCCGAGGTTCCAGACCTATACTCCTATACACAATTGGGCCCAGGTTGCCTGAACAGACCACTGCTCTTCAACATAAGATCATAAATATGGGAGTAAAGAGAGAGATGGGGTTGGAGAGAAAGAATTGCTTAATAAACACAGACTTTGAAGGATAGAATAAATGAAAATTCACATTGGGGCTGATGAGATGGCTCAGCAGGTAAGAGCACTGACTGCTCTTCCTAAGGTCCTGAGTTCAGATCCCAGCAACCACATGGTGGCTCACAACCACCCGTAATGAGATCTGATGCCCTCTTCTGGTGCATCTGAAGGCAGCTACAGTGAATTACTGGAGAAAGCAGGGCTGGAGTGAGGGGCCAGCAGAGGTCCTGAGTTCAATTCCCAGCAGTCACACACATGATAGCTAACAGCCATCTGTACAGCTACAGTGTACTTATACACATAAAATCAATAAATCTTTTTTAAAAAGAAAAATAAAGAAAGGAAAATTCACATTGAAAACCCAAGAGAACACTCTTTTTCTACTTCTTACCTTCAACTTCATTTCATCATAAAAGAAATATGTGGAAAGGTGAAGTAATTTTATTTGTATTTTAAGATCTGTCTCCATCTCTGTGCTGCACATTGTCAAGACATTTTTGTCTAGCATGTGTGCACTCAGATTTTAAATAAATGAGTGGTTCTTTCTTCAAGTAGCTGATGACATACAATCCTATTTGAAGGCTAATAATTTAATATTCATGAAACGATGTCTGAATAAAGAGATGGAGCAAGACATAAAATTTTCAAAATATTTAATTAGAATTTTTTTTAACTTCACTGTCTGGGAAATTGTTCTGGGGGTCTTGTTTTGTTTTACTTTTTAAAAAGTCTCACATATCACAGGCTGGCCTTGAACTCATTATATAGTAGAGAATGAGCTTTGAATTTCTGATCCTCCTTCTTCTAACTTTATACTGCTGGGATTATGCACATGTACCTCTGTGTTCACTTCTATTCATTGCTGATTATCAAACCAAACATTCCCTGGATATTTAGCAAGGGCTCTACAGAGCCACCTCCTCCATCCTATTTTGTTACCTTTTAATAAGTTGTGTGTATTTGAACCTTGACCTACATTTCTAGTCTAGGCTGTAGCCTAAAGAATAAACATTTACAGAACTTGTAAAATCCTACACAATGACAACTCTTTTGGAGGAGAACATCCTTTTATTTCTGTAATCTTTGTAAATATAAAAAAAAGCTTTTAGTTAGACATGACTATGCCTTCTTCCAACTAGTCAATTCTTGAATTTTGAGAACCCTGTAGTCATGTAGGAAACATGTTAGAATCAGATGGCTTTATCATAACAGGGTGTCCAAATATGAGCCCAGAAAACCTGTGAAGTTTTTTCCATGTTTCTATGATGTAGACACATATTTATTAGGGACCTTATCTTGAGAACCTCAACATCAATTATACCATGAAAAATTTAAGTCTGATTGTGTCTGATTCATTTTATATGCTTAGTGTCTACAACATAGTACAATCTCAACAAATACTTATAAGATTGCATGAGACCAACTTGTTACATAAATGGTGTACCTAAAAAAAAAAAACCTAATTAATACAGATTATTAAATGCCCAACTCAATTCTTCTTGTTATCCCAACTTATATGGAAATTAATAAATCAAGAAAATATTAAATAATTGCCATCCCATTTGCTCAAAATGGAAAAGCTGAACTCTGTTGTCATGGATACAGCATTCTATTTTCAGTACTATTCTGTCCTACTTGTTAATGACTGTTACAGTAACCAATAGGAAAATAACACTTCACTCATCACATTTCATGAAATGTAACACCTCATATTAAGCTTAATGGGACAATAAGAACAAAGCTACCCTTGCCAATTGTTTACAGAATTCCACGGTTTCCCTAGCACCAGTGACATACATGACATCAATCTTCATGACTAACTTCCCCAAAAAAGTCAAGAAAAGGACATTTTTCTGTGTGACTTAATAATAAAAGCTGCATGGCCTTTATTGATATTCAACCAATCGTTGAGTTTAAAGACTCTACTGTCTTTGATTTGGGGTTTTTGTTTCTGTAATAGATGATAACTGTGCAAGAAATTCCCTTCTTTCCCAACATTGTAAGTTCAATGGAAAGGAGAGTAGAATGGTGAGCCCTGGCACTGGAGCTTTGAGACACCAGCATGGACAAAGTTCAGTGGCGAACCCAGAAATTATTTAGCTTGAGTAAGATCCTCTGCAGTTTGCTACTGATGGAAGTCACAATGAGAAACAATCCCCACCATCACTGGAATCTGGAATCATGGTATCTGATTTCCAAAGAAAGTTGAGCTGTGAGGGCAGTGAGTATAAGCAAGTATAAGGGGAGGAGAAATTACAAACAGCTTAGGCTCCAGAAGAACAATGAAGGGTAATTAAGCACATTTTATGATGCACATATCTGAGCAAAGGATGAAGGAGGCACTGGAAAATATAGTGTTATTTCAAAGTCAAGGGGAAATAAGTGGGGAAGGAGAAAAGGACAGATAAGTCAGAGGGACTGAAGAAAAATCTCAGATAGGATAGAAAAGACTGGAAACAGATGTTTATATTAAACTGCCAATGGAGTGATGAAACCCCACAGATTGTGGTACCAATTTAACTAGGAAAAGCTATGGCGAGCAGACAGTTCTGAGCCGGAGCCCTATTTTCTACCAGTCAACTAGAGGAGGTGGCTGCTCCTGCTACTGCTAATGATGAGTACCATATGCTAGCAAGAGACATAGCCAGTGTTCTCTGCTGTGGTGGGTTAGGAAGATATGTGTAATTTTCTTTATCTGTTACAAAATTAGTGCAACTTTGAAATAACTACGTGCAGAAAGCGTACAAAGGGGACCATATTGCTTCTCATTCAAAAAGTCAAGTGTGAGTCATTAAACAATTTTTTTTTTCATTTCAATTCAATAACTCAGTTAACGTAGCTTTACTGTGATTCCAGCCATGGTATTGCTCTAAGCTCTGGTTGGTTTTATTCTTGTGGTGGATGGAATGCCAACTAAAGGAAAAAAATACACTTGTAATAAATAGTCAGGGTGCTCTTTCCAAAGCAAAAATTGCTTGCTACTTGTAGTCCCCTAAATGAGCACATCAGCTCTGTGTGAACATGTTAATTTACTATCTCAGCAATGACAGGGTCCAGTCCTTGGTTTATAGCCACCCATTTAGTTCAGTACCTTAAAAAGGTAATTACTGCATTTAAGAAAAAATCATTTGTGTTTAAAAATAATAGATCTAGGCCTGGCAATTTAGGTCCTTCTTATTTGTTTGTTGTTTTTATTAAAAGACTTTTGAGCTCAAAACAAATAGCCAAACTAGATAAAAATGAAAAGCATTTTCATTTTTATCTAGTGAATAACCTGGTTCATTCTCTCGTTCTTTCCTTCCTTGCTTCCTTCCTTGCTTCCTTTCTTTCTTTCTTTCTTCCTTCCTTCCTTCCTTTCTTTCTTTCTTTCTTTCTTTCTTTCTTTCTTTCTTTCTTTCTTTCTTTCTTTCTTTCTTTCTTCCTTCCTGAAACTAGCCATAACTGTCTTAATTCTGAGGTAAACACCTAGTTAAACTGACCAATTCAGCAGGAAAAAGACAAAAAGAAGGAAATAAAGCCCAATAAATGAAGTGACAGTTTATCTCAGTATTTTATGTTCCGTCTCTACATCAATGTCATGCAGATATTGCTGAAATGTACTTTTGTTTGTTTCTCCCCCACCCCCAATCTCATTAAAATATGGAGAGCACAAAGGGAGAGCCACAGAATAAAAATATTTTGGTAGTCCTCATTAAAAAGAGTTTAAGTACTTTGGATTTTATTTTATTGCATGGTAATAAAATTCTGCCAGCAGAGATATGTCCAATCTGGAACTCCAAGGCAGAACCTAAGCAGAGTTAAGTCTTGAGCAAAGAGATTTGACCCAGACTTAGCCAAAGGAAGTCTATTGCCCTACTATTTTCTTTTTAATGACCTCTGCCTTACTCTGAAGGTTTTTTAGAAAGAAGGGAGGAAGAGTTTTGTCAGAATGCTAAATGGTTAACAAACATTATCAGATAAACTTTAATAGGACATGCTTATCAATCGACTTTTATTGTAAAAGATGAAAGACAAAGGCAAACACAACATACGCCCTGTAACTGGGAGAAGACGGACAAACAGGATAATAGACATCTATGGGAGACAGATTATGCTGCTGGCAAGCACCTGCCATTCCATTTTGTCTTGAGGCCTTAACTAAAGCTCAATGCTTTTTAGTCTTTCGGGTTCTCTGATACCAAGAGTGAACATCTATTACGTATGGCAGCATTCCAAACTTGTCTGTTGGGCAAAATTTAACCCACCTGTGCCCCTGCTTTTAAGCGCCGCATTTCCCTGCATGGCGGGCCTGATGCTGAAGCTTCACAATTGCCCTGTACATGAGCAACCCCTAACTCCCAGTGAGCTTGCTTACCTTCAACCCCTTGGGAGTCCCGAGTCCCCACTGAAATTCATACCAAAGCTTTGCATTCACAGTCGAGAACAGCAGCTCTCTCTCTGGCAATTGTTACAAATGATCCTTGAGCTCTCAGGAGACCAACTTGCTGAGGAAGGCTAATGGTCACCCAGCTTTGAATGTACCCCCCCTCCCCACTATCCTGCTTAGGTTCCAAGAATTCACAATGAACAAGAGTGTAGAGAGAAATTAGAATTGTAGACATGCCAAAGGTGTCCCTTGGAGCGGTGTGTATATTGTGTTGTCATGTAAAAGAGCCCTTGAAAGATAAAGGAGCTGAGTCCAATTATATTACTAGTTCCATGTTCATCTGAAGCGTCAGACTCCCAAAGATATCACAGTGCCTGCAATAATGAATTCACCTCTTACTTCCAAAAAGACATTGGGAAACTAATTCCCAGTGCTAAGACGAATTTGGCAGCAGAACAGACACATTACAATTTTCCAGGTTACCTGGCAATCATTTTGAAATGTTATCTTGTGTAAAATGGTACGCTTGTGTCTTCCCCCATAGACATACACTGTCTGATTTCTGGTCCTTCTTTTTTACTAAGTTAAAGAAGGCATAGCCATTTTCAGTTATCTGTCAGAAACATTTATACAAATGTCTAAATATAATTTCAATTAACAATACTAATTTTAATTATGAGTAAGTAAAATCCAATTAAAATTAAACCTTTGAAATATATATATTAGAGATAAATTTGTTGTTATTGTATGATTACTATTGTAGCTTATAATGAAAAATAACAAAATAATTTAGCCACAATCAGGATGACAATGAATTAATGTACTTTAAAACACAAATTCCTAGATTTAGATATCAAGACCTAGGAGTGACCATTTAAACCACATCAAAATTTAAGTCTTTGTCAGAGTACTTACTGAGCATGTGCAAGCACCTGTGTTAAAACTGTAACTCTGGCAGCACAGAAAGCTAATAATCTAACTCTGTGATTTTGAAGTATTGACAACTGAGAAGATGCATAAAATGTCCAGAATTTGAAATGATGGGTGTGATCAAGAGGAGCTTCTGCCACCTACCCCTGTTCTCTTTATTACTGTTAGGAACCAGAATGCCCAGATTCACAATGGTCCCTTCTTTATCCTGGGCTCTCTTTAGGCTATACCAATCTACAGTCCCAAGAAGAGATATTTAAATGAATATTTCAGCAGGAGAGAGGAGGGACTGGGGAGGAAGAGAGAAAAGGAGAAAAGAGGGAGGGAGAGGTAGAGAGGGGGACAGAAAGGGAGAGGGAGGGAACACAGGGAGGGAGAGAGATGAGCCAGCCACAGCTGGCTACTCTTTCTTTTGGCAAAACCTAGCAATGGCCATTACCCTTCTGTTTATGGCAACACAAACTATTT
The DNA here is from genome assembly GCA_019843855.1 of Hylomyscus alleni. Taxonomy (NCBI): domain Eukaryota; kingdom Metazoa; phylum Chordata; class Mammalia; order Rodentia; family Muridae; genus Hylomyscus; species Hylomyscus alleni. The sequence goes on from JADRCC010163213.1 coordinate 18,568, forward strand.
TATTTGAAAAGTCAGTCATTTCTATGATAGCAGTGGACATGTTTTCATCAACAGAGCAGCTCGGGAGGAAAAATTATATTATTAGCTAATTTTCATTTTATGAATTAGAATTTTTTTCTCTGCACAGACAGAAATTTCAAACCCCTCCAGAAATGGAAGTGTGCCCATGGATTGATGACTAAGATCGAGTTTCCAGTGTGCTAAGAACCTGCTCCAGTGAAAACATATTTTTAATTTGCTTTGAGGGTTATTTATTTTTTATTATTATGCTAAGGGTTTATAATTTAATGTCAAACATAATTTCGCACGAATTCTGTGAGTGTACTCTGATGCGGTAGATAAGCCTGTGTGCCTGGCTGGCATGATCTCAGACGACGTTTTTGAGAAAATGGATCACCATTTGGCAGCTTGCCCGTCCATAAACTGCTCGATAGAACAGTGAAAGGAAAAAGTTGCAAGGAATTTTCATGTTTTGCAGAAGGAAAGAGAGGAAAAGAGAAAATCCCCAGTAATACTAGGAAAAGAAAAGATAATTATACTTATAGCTTTCTACTAGACACGAGATAAACTGTCAAACCTATTGAAGAAATTAAAAGATTTCTAATTAGAAATTACAAAGTCATATTTATTGTAAGTCATCAGCTAACTAAATAGAAAAGTGTTTTAAATAGGAATATTTGTTTAAAATATATATTAGTCACCAATGTGTCTCCAAGCTTTAGGACTGATTTGTTAAACATTGAGAAGCATCTACAGTGGGCCAAACATTATACAGTGAATGAGAGATAAAAATGAAAGCCGACTGTGGCTACGCTCTAGGAGCTCTGCCTGATGGAAGAGGCAGTCACAGACCACCCTGCCAGTCCCGTGCAGTAAATACATTGGTACAGTGACACATGAGGTACTTTGGAACACACAGAAGCTGCATTTAGCCAGAACTTGTGCAAGAGGTGAAAGGTCAAGTATGTCTCCAAGTCTTATTGGGCAAGACATGTCTGAGCAATAGACTCAGTGCTCCAAATAGAAAGTCAGAGAGCCAAAAGGCAGGTTGGGCCGAATAAATGGTTGGTTGTATTTATCCATTCTCAAGCGTAAATAACAATAAAGTATAGAGTTTGTATGCTGTTAGGTCAGTTTCACATGCTTTAGCTAACCTAGCTCATCACAGCAGTCCTTGAAGCGTGTGGGGTTTGACTTATATTGTCACTAACATAAAAAGAGCAAAGTACATAATGAGAATCACACGAAACGTCAGTGTGGATTGTACACCAAAGCAAAAACAACATGTCATCATCAACGTAACACAATCAATAAACAACCAAATGCGTTTGTTGACTCCATATTCAAAATCAAAGTATGGAAGGAAATATGTCCTAGTTATTCATATGTTATATTTCTGAAATAATACCCAAGAGCAAATAACCATATCAGTGAGTAGGCAAAGCAGCTAAGGAAACACTTCTCAATAGATACAAGAGAAGACATTCAACTCTTCAGCTATTAGGGAACTACACTTCGAAAGAACGCAAAACCAAAAACAAGCAATTGAGTTGAGAGGCAGAGACTAGAAAATCTTGAGTTTTAGGCTAGCCTAGGTTACAATGAGTTAAGGGCCAGTCTAGTCTGTATAGTATATGTCAAGGGTAGCCTAGGTTATAGAATGAATCCAGGGCTGACTGGGCTGTTTAACAACATATCAATTAAAATAAAATAAAATAAAATAAAATAAAATAAAATAAAATAAAATAAAA
>JADRCC010163227.1:0-18887 GCA_019843855.1 Hylomyscus alleni
ACACACACACACACACACACACACACACACACACACACATGCATTATTTCTTACTTCTGTGCTGCTCATAGTACAACCGGAGGAGGAAAGATGTATTTTGAATAATGTTTTCAGAGGGTCATCTTTGTCTATCAACATGAAAGACATGTTGCTGAGGCTCTTCACATCACAGGGACCAGAGAGGCAGAGAGGGCAGGCCAGAACTAGGAGCCGGCTATGTCCTTCAAAAGGCTAACCTCTAATGACCTTTTGCCAACCAGATCCCACTTCTGTTTTGTTTTTTTTGTTTGTTTGTTTGGTTTTTGGTTTTTTGAGACAAGAGTTTCTCTGCATAGCCCTGGCTGTCCTGGAATGCACTCTGTAGACCAGGCTGGCCTCGAACTCAGAAATCCACCTGCCTCTGCCTCCCAAGTGCTGGGATTAAAGGCGTGCGCCACCACCACCCGGCCAGATCCCACTTCTAAAAGCCTCCATAGCTTCCCAAAGTAACGTCTGCGGATGAGGAGTGATCCCATGGGAGGCATTTCAGACCCAAACTATGGCACATACACTTATTGTTTCCCAGATCTTCTGTTTTGTTCATCTTTAAATTTTTCCTAATCCTTTGCTAGATGACATGGTAGCTGCCAGCCACATGTTAGGTTTCTATGACCTTGAAACACGTCAGCCCAAGTTGAGATCTCAAATAAATGTAAAATAGATATTAGGTTTCAAAGTATTTGTATTCAAATTTGATGAGAAATAGTTCATCAATAATGTTTTCTTTGAAAAGATTGCATGCCAAAAAGATATTATAATGAAAATGTTGAATTAGGTTAACTTCATCTATTTCTTTTTCCTGTTTTAATACATGGGCATCTGAGATTTCCTCTGTGGCTCACATTACACTTTTCTTGGACATCATTTTAAATCTTCCTTCCTTCCTTCTTTCCTTTCATCCTTCCTTCCTTCCTTTCTTCCTTTCTTTCTTCCTTCCTTTCTTCCTTCCTTCCTTTCATCCTTCCTTCCTTCCTTTCTTCCTTCCTTCCTTCCTTCCTTCCTTCCTTCCTTCCTTCCTTCCTTTCTTCCTTCCTTCCTTTCTTCCTTTCTTTTTTTCTTTATTTATTTTCCTGTTACTGAGGAAATCCGATTTGTGCTTAAAGGCCTTTTTATTAGATCACCTTTTGCCATCTCCCTCCTGCTATGACCCCAGAGCACTTTGTCAATCCCTTCAGTGTTCATTTCTCCACAAATTTATCACCTTATAAACCTGTTTCTCTTTAATCTCCAAACTAGCCAAGTACTCAGTCTAATTATATTGGTCAACTGGGGGGATGAAGGGCAGCTATTAAAAGCTACGTTTAAGAACTAAAAATAATCACAAATTTTACCCTTAAGTTTATTGCCTTAGAGTCAGGAAAGGAAAATTCTTTTTATAACTATGCTACAAGAAAATGTTCAGCTTGTCAGGAGACCAAACCTCATTCTCTTTTAGGAGGGATTTGTCATAGGAAACTTAATCTGAGACACTGAAACACGCAGAACATCTCAGAGGGCTACAGATAATACAGAAGTACTCCTTATATGGCCATGTCTGCTATCAAGCACACTCCAAGAGGAAAACATGGTATTGCAGAACAGATAAGTGAGCATTTATAGAATCAAGTCAGACGGTCCAGACAGAGCTCTCTTGAGTGATCGTACTTGATAAAGCAAGCTCAGAGGATATACCTGGATTGTTTACAATGTAGTCTAGTCATCTGTCTTCTACTGGGCTGTGAACTCTATTTATACTTATTAAATCTACCGTTGGGTTCAATTCCTGTTCACACTGTTGGTTTTCTATTTGCCTTGTCTGGGTCCCCGTAGCCTTTCATTTATTTCTTCCCCTGGATCCACCAAGCATCTTATTCGATCAGCTTTTTCAGGAATATATTCTTTTTATCTTCCTGTGTCTGTCTGATTAGTGAAATGTGAAGCTTGTTTTAAAATATACACTGTTGATCAAAAAAAGGAAGAAAAGTTAAATGTTATTGTATGGAAAAATTCATAGACAAGGAACTGGAAAAGACTTAATGAAAACACACCAACCAGAAGAAAGCTGTTAGAACCACATCAATACCACAGAAACGAATACACACATGGCAAAGAAATAATTTGCCTAAAAATGCAGTAATTTGGGGCATGTAATTACTTAACTCTATAGCCAAAATATATGTTAAGAACATTAGAACATTTTAAAAAAGAAACTTCTAACTCCTTAACCACAGTGGCAGTGGTGGTTTAAAAAGGAGTGGTCCCCATAGACTCATATGCTTGAATGCTTGGCCCATAGGGAGTGGCACTATTAGGAGAGGTGGCCTTGATGGAGTAGCTGTAGCCTTGCTGTAGGAAGTGTTTCACTGTGGGGACAGGCTTTGAGGTCTCCTGTGCTCAAGCTATGCCCAGTGTCACTGTCTCTTTCTGCTGCCTGTGGATCAAGATGTAGAACTCTCAGCTCCTTCCCCAGCACCATGTGTGCCTGCAGGCTGCCATGTCCCCTACCATGATGATAATGGACTGAATCTCTGAAACTGTAAGCCAGCCCCAATGAAATGATTTCCTTTATAAGACTTGCTTTGGTCATGGTGTCTCTTCACAGTCCATAACCAAGAGAGCATTACTGATGTAAACAAAGTAACACTAACTCTTGTGATTAAATAGTGTGGTTGAAAGCAGCTTCCTTTAGTGTCTCTAGGGGATTTGTCCCAAGACCACCCCCAAAGATCCAAGTCCTAGGATGCTTGTCTCCCATAAAACCGGGCAGCATTTGCATATCATCTGCACACCTGCTCCCACAATTTAAAATCTCCTCTAGATTCCTTATGATGCCTGACAGAGCTCATGGGCCCTGTGAATGAGTGCCACGCTGTATCATTCGAGGAATAATGACAGATATATCAGATATCCCTACTGAAATATGCTCAGTAGGGATAAAACATTTTTAAAAAATATTTCTATTCACAAGTGGTTGCAACCACAGATAAAGAGCTGATGGATACAGGTGCAGACTGTACATGAATCGTAAGCACAACTTTTCAAAACACAGAACAAACTTAAAATACATGACCTGATACAACCCCTCAGCATTACCCGCCTCTCAACAAAAAAAGCACAATACTACACTGCCTATCTATGGCTCACTGAGAAGGAGAATATTAACAAAACAGGTAACTTTACAAATACCAACATTTGGAAATTTCTATATGTGAGTGTGAGGAATCTAAGGAGAGAGGAATAAATCAAAATAGAAATTCAAAAACACAAAAACCATGAAAATATTCTTCATTAAAACTTATCAGATTAAGAAACAGTTCAACTTAGGAGAAACTAGAGCTAGCTCAGCAGGTAGGGATTGTCTAGTAGATACAATGTACTGGCTTCATGGCTTTAACTCCTAGCAGTATATAAAACTGGAGCTTTATGCCTGTCTTAGCTTGGATTTTGTTGCTGTCAAGAGACACCATGACCAAGGCAACTCTTATAAATAAAAACATTTAATTGGGGCTGCCTTATGGTGTCAGATGTTCAGTCCATTATCATCATGATGTTAGGAAGTATGGCATGGTGCTGGAGAAGGAGCTTAGAGTTCTACATCTTGATCCAAAGGCAGCGAGGAGGTTGAGCATAGGAAACCTCAAAGTCCAACTGGCAGTGACACACTTCCTTTAACAAGGCTACACCTACTCCAACAAGGCCAGACCTCCTAATAGTGCCACTCCCCAAGCATTCAAGCACTTCATTCGTACCACGTAATACCAGCACTTGGGAAGCAGAAACATGAATATCAAGAGTTCAAGGTCAGCTTTAGTTACACAAGTTTGGGCCAGCCTGAAGTACGTGAGAGCACATTTTAACAGCAACAAAAGAAATCATTGAGTCTACACTCTTCAACATACATTTTTTAAAAATGAGAAAGGACTAAATATTAATGTCGTCAGCAAAGGAATTAAAACCACACAAGACTGCACAGTCAAAAGACATATAAGAAAGGCAATACTAATGATGGGAATTGAGCCTGTCACACCAGGAGGGCCTCCATTTTCCTGCTACCTCTCCTCCACCTCCATCAGACTTCTGAACCATACAGGTAAGCTTCCCTTCTGCCCACCCCTCTTCCTCACTGACTGAGCCCTCTGGGCTACTCCAAGCTTCCCTGATCAGCCTGTCATCCCAGGGGTCCTCCAATCTCCCACTGCTCCATCAGACCTGAGACTCCTGAATCATACATGATAGCTTCCCTTGCCCCACCCAACTATACTGCTCTGCCTGAGCCCCATCATCCTCCTGGTCTGCACCTCCACCTGAAACCATAGCAGACAGACATGCCCTCGAACCCTAAAACCTGTCTCCCAGGAGGTCTGCCCTAAACAGGGACCTGGAGATACAGGAGGCTTGCTCTAAACAGAGACACAGGAGGCCTGACCTAACCAGAGACAGCACTGCCTGCCTCCAAAGAGGCCTGCTTTAACCAGGTCACACAGTTCTACCTGCCTCCAAGGAAGCCTGTTCCACTCTGAGACACCCAGACCAGTTAACACCAGATATAACCAGATGTCAAAAGGCAAGCAAAAGAACATAGATAACAGAAGCCAATGTAATTTGGCACCATCAGAACCCAGTTCACCTACCATAGCAAGCCCTGGCTACCCTAATAAAGCTGAATAGCAAGATTTTGACCTAAAAATCCCATCTCATGAAGATGATAGAGGCCAAGAAGGAGTTGCCATCCTAATACCTAATAAAATAGACTTTCAACCAAAATCAATTCAAAAGAGACAGGGAAGGACACTTCATACTCATCAAAGGAAAAATTCACCAAGATGAAGTCTCAATTCTGAAGATCTATGCCCCAAATGCAAGAGCACCCACATTTGTAAAAAAAACTTTACTAAAGCTCAAAACACACATTGAACCTCACACAATAATAGTGGGGGACTTCAACACCCCAATCTTTCTAACAGACAGGTCATTGAAACAGAAAGTAAACAGAGACACAGTGAAACTAGCAAAAATTATGAACCAAATGAATTTAACAGGTATCTACAGAACATTCCATCCTAAAACAAAAAATATACCTTCTCAGCACCCCATGGACCATTCTCCAAAACTGAGTGCAGATTTTTACATAATTGGACACAAAACAAGCCTCAACCGGTACAAGAAGATTGAAATAATCTCATGCATTCTATCAGACCACCACAGACTATGGCTGGACTTCAATAACAACAAAAACAAAAGAAAGCCCACATAATCATGGAGACTGAACAACTCTCTACTCAATGATAACTTGGTCAGGGAAGAAATGAAGAAATTAAAGACTTTCCAGAACTCAATGAAAATAAAGGCACAACATACTCAAATTTATGGGACACAAAGAAAGCAATGCTAAGAGGAAAATTCATAGGTCTAAGTGTCTTCATAAAGAAATTGGAGAGATCCTATATTAGCAACTTCACAGCACACACCTAAAAGCTCTAGAACAAAAAGAAGCAAATACATCCAAGAGTAGACTGTAGGAAATAGCCAAATTCAGGGATTAAAACAACCAATTAGAAACAAAGAGAACAATACAAAGAATCAATAAAATCAAGAGCTGATTCTATAAGAAAATCAACAAGATAGATAAACTCTTAGCCAGACTAACTAGAGTGCACAGAAACTGTATCAAATAAAGTCAAAAATGAAAAGGGAGACACTGAGGAATTTCAAAAAATCATCAGATCTTACTTCAAAAGTATTATATTCAACAAAACTGGAAGATCTATATGAAATGGATGATTTTTTAAACAGATATCATGTACCAAAGTTAAATTAAGATCAGCTAACTGAACAGTCCCACAACCCCTAAAGAAATACAAGCAGTCATTAAAAACCTCCTAACCAAAAACAATACAAAACAAAACAAAACAAAACCCAGGGCCAAATGATTTTAGTGCAGAATTCTACCAGACCTTCAAAGTAGAGCTAATACCAATACTCTTGAAACTATTCCACAAAATAGACACAGAAGGAACACTATCTAATTCTGTGAAGCCATAATTACTCTGATACCTAAACCACACAAAGACCCAACAAAGAAAAAGACCTTCAGATCAAATACAAAAATACTCAATAAAATTCTCACAAACTGAATCCAAGAAGACATCAAAACCATCATTCACCACAATCAAGTAGGCTTCACCGAAGGCATGCAGAGGGGGCTCAATATAGGAAAATCCATCAATATCATCCACTACATAAACAAACTCAACATAACATGACCATCTCATTAGATGCTGAAAAAGCCTTAGACAAAATTCAACACCCTTTCATGTTAAAAGTCTTGGAGAAATCAGGAATTCATGGCACATACCTAAACATAATAAAAGCAATATACAGCAAACCAACAGCCATCATCAAATTAAATGGAGAGAACTTGAAGCAATCCCACTAAAATCAGGAACTACATAACCCTGCCCACTCTCTCCCTATCTATTCAATACAGTACCCTGAAATTCTAGCTAGGGCAATTAGACAACAAAAAGGAGGTCAAGGGATACAAATTGGAAAGGAAGAAGTCAAGATATCACTATTTGCAGATATGATAATATATTTAAGTGACCCCAAAATTTCCCCAAGAGAACTCCTATATCTGATAAACAACTTCAGCAAAGTGGCTAGATATAAAATTAACTCAAGCAAATCAGTAGCCTTCCTTTATACAAATGATAAACAGGATGAAAAAGAAATTAGGTAAATAACAGCCTTCACAATAGTCACAAATAATACAAAATATCTTGGTGTAACTCTTACCAAGCAAGTGAAAGATCTGCATGACAAGAACTTCAAGTCCCTGAAGAAAGAAACTGAAGATCTCAGAAGATGGAAAGACCTCCCATGCTCATGGATCAGTAGGATTAACATAGTGAAAATAGCCATCTTACCAAAAGCAATCTACAGGTTCAATGCAATCCCCATCAAAATTCCAACACAATTCTTCACAGACATGGAATGAGCACTTCTCAACTTCATATGGAAAAACAAAAAAGACAGGATACCCAAAACTATTCTCAACAATAAAAGAACTCCTATGGGAATCTCTATCCCTGACCAACAGAGCTGTACAACAGAACAATTGTGATAAAAAAAAAATCATATAGTATTGGTACAGAGACAGGCAGAAAGATCAATGGAATAGAATTGAAGACCCAGAAATAAACCCACATGGAAACTTGATCTTTGACAAAGGAGCTAAAACCTTCCATTGGAAAAAAGACAGTATCTTCAACAAATGGTGCTGATTCACCTGGCAGTCAGCACATAGAAGAATTCACATTGATCCATTCTTATCTCCTTGTACAGAGCTCAAGTCCAAGTGGATCAAGGACCTCCACATCTAACCGGATACACTGGTGTTAATGAAGAGATGGTGGGGAAAAGCCTCAAACTCATTGGCAAAGAGAAAATTTTCCTGAACAGAACACCAATGGCTCAGGCTCTAAGATCAACAATTGACAAATGGGACCTCATGAAACTGAAAATCTTCTGTAAAGCAAAGGACACTGTCAATAGGACAAAACAGCAGTCTATAGATTTGGAAAAGATCTTCTCTAACCCTACATCTGACATCCAAAATATATAAAGAACTCAAGAGGTTAGACCCCAAAAACCCAAATAACCCAATTAAAATTGGAGTACAGAGCTCAACAGAATTCTCAACAGAGGAATCTCGAATGGCTTAGAAGCACTTAAAGAAAAATGTTCAACATCCTTAGTCATCAGGGAAATGCAAATCAAAACCACCCTGAGATTCCACCTCACACCAATCAGAATGGCTAAGATCAAAAACTCTACTCACAGCACATGCTGGCAATGATGTGGAGAAAGGAACACTCCTCCATTGCTGGTGAGATTGCAAACTGGTACAACTACTTTGGAAGTGAGGTGGTCCCTCAGAAAATTGGAGTTAGTTCTACCTGAAGACCCAGCATATACCACAAGGACACATGCTTCACTATGTTCATAGCAGCCTTGTTTGTAATAGCCAGAAGCTGGAAACAACCCAAATGTCCCTCAATCAAAGAACGGATACAGAAACTGTGGTTCATTTACACAATGGAATACTACTCAGTTATTAAAAATGAGAACATCATGAATTTTGCAATATATGGATGGAACTAGAAAATAATATCCTGAGTGAGGTAACCCAAACCTAAAGGACATGTAGGGTATGTACTCACTGATAAGTGGATATTAGCCATAAAGTACAGAATACCCATGATACAACTGACAGACAGAAGTTTAACAAGAAGGAAGGCCCAAGTGAGGATTCTCCATGGATCACTTAGAAGGAGGAACAAAATAATCATGTAAGGCAGAGGAAGAGGAACCTGGGTAGAAGACTAAAGGGGGAGGGGAAAGGAGAGGTAGGACCAGGTATGGAAGAGACAGGAGAGAGAAGCCCAGAGAATCACAAGAATGAATAGAAATAAGCAGCTGTGGGTGGTGGAGTGTGGCGGGGAACCTCTAGAAAATCCCAGTGACCTGGGATGTGAGAGGCTCCTAGGACTCAATGGGAATGACCTTAGTCGAAATGCCCCACAGTGGGGAGACGGAACCTGACAGGGCCCCAGTGGAGGGATGGTGTCAACAATGTACCTTCAAATTTTTTGACCACGAATTGTTCCTGTCTAAAAGAAATACAGGGACAAAAACAGAGCAGAGATTGAAGGAAAGGCCATCCAGTGACAGGCCCAACTTGGGATCCATTCCATGGATGGGCATCAAACCCTGACACTATTACTGATGCTATGTTGTGCTTGCAAACAGGAGCCTAGCATGGCTGTACTCTGAGAGGCTCTACCAGCAGCTGAATGAGACAGATGCAGATACTCACAGCTTACCATTGGACCGAGGCTGGGGACCCTTATAAAAGAGTTAGCAGGGGGTGGGGGGATGTAAGAGCTGAAGGGGAAGGCAACCCCATAGGAAGACCAACAGTGTCAACTAACCAGGATCCCTCACAGCTCCCAGAGACTGAGCCAGCAACCAGAGTCTACATGGGCTGGTCCATGGCCCTTGGCACAAATGTGCAGAGGACTATCGTGTCTGGCCTCAGTGGAAGATGATGCACCTAATCCTGTAGAGACTTGATGCCCCAGGGAAGGGGGATGTAATGGGGACTGAGTTAGGGGAGTCAGGTGGGTGGAGCACCCTCTCAGAGGCAAAGGAGAAGGGGGAGGGGGTGAAGAACTCTTGGAGGAAGGACAAGGAATGTGGGCAACATTTGGAACGTCAGGAAATTTCAATATTTGATAAGATGAAGTTGAGTGGAAAGAGGAAATGAGAGCCATAACATTAGTTTTAAAGGGCAATGGCTGTGTTACACCTGTAGCTAGAGATTAATAAAAATATTAAGATGACTAGGTAATGAAAGGTCACTTCTTAAGCTTGGTGTTTTATTTGGAAAGGCAGCACAGTTGTCTTCACCATATGCAGAGCTTACACCATTTTTTCATCACATACGTTTTCAAATAAGCAAGAATCTCATTCTGAGTTTTTCTACTTGCTATGAAGGATTATTTTGTTTCTGTTGTGTCTAACAACAGTAATGCATATGAAGCTTTTCAAGTGTTCACCTCTATCTCATAAACATCAAATATTATGATGTATGCTACCAAATGAAAAGGAGGAATAATTTGTTAAACGGGATGAAATAATACATGAATGTGTCTCACAATGTTCACTGTTACTATAATTTGAAAGCAATTTCAGAAAACCATTAAGTAATGTTAAAAACTACCAAAGCATATGAATGGTAAAATAAAACAATATACTTTTATAAAGAAAAATAAATAAATAAATAAATAAATAAATAAAACAATAAAAACAAAAGAAATTGAAAATAAACACCAAAGAACCAAAAGTTGATAGTTTTTTTATGAAGCTAACAAAACAAAAACAATGAACAAATAGAAATCCTGGTAAACATATTAAGGGGAAAAATAATATAGACTGTACTAGCGCATTAGGAATTTTTAAAAGGGACCTATAGATGTTGTCTTTAAATCATCTGTGTTCCTTTTTGACCATTTTTGGATAAAATAGATCAAACAAAATCTAGCCCCAACAAATACTAGACTAGCTGAGTCATTTTAGAACACTTCAGGGACAGGCAATTCAGCATAGAGTGATCCAAAACATTTACTACCCTGACTCAAACCTGGCCCAATTTCTCTCAGTCCCTCACATCTATTCTCCTTCACGTTAGTTCCACTGCTGTTAAATACTCTCCTGGAAGGATGACATATCTGGCATTTCTCCAAATACATTCCAGAGCAAAGCATAAGACCTTCTCGGTGGCTCCATAGATAGGCTCTTGTGTGTTATTGCCTCTGATCAGCGCCTGAGCCCCCCTCTTCACCCAGTAACACTGCAGCTTTGATGGGCTGAACCTGTATCCCACACATTCTGCTGGAAAGCAGGAGCAGGTTTACCCTCCGAGTAACTAGGCTGAGCAAGTTACCATGACTAGCCATATGGCAAAGGTAATAGCTGTGTGCTTGCCTACCGCATTGGGCAAATATTTGATTTCAAAGCAAGCTCTGACCCTATCAGCTGTCCAAGAAAATGTGTTCTATTACAGGAAATAATTCAATACTATTCCTGGAATTCAAGGGGGTTCCCTTGGTCACCTGATGATACAGGGGAAACTGAAGCCATCACTTTCGGTTCTTAGTTTCTTTAGTAAAATGATTTAAGAATGAATTCAAACAGAAGCTCCAGAACAATTTTATGAGAGTGTAAACAAAAAGCTCCCATGGCAGACAAGCTAAAAACCTCAGCAGCGGCCCAGAGGAAAAGCAAAGGCGCTGTTTAAATTGTAGGGGGTTGGGGGTGGGGGAGGTGAGCTTTAGAGAAACAGTAAGAATGCCCAAAGCGTGAGAGAAGGCATGCTTAGATTCTGGCCGTGATCAGAGACAGAAAAAAAGGAAAAAGCAAAAGTAGTGCCTTGCTGACCCAGGCGATAGGCAGGCATTAAAGGAGAATTTATCCTGCCCATCTCTTTACCCTGGCTTAAGGTGAGCCTGCCTGCCCAGGGGTGGTTCCTTGACAAGACAATTGAATTGACCTCACTGGAATGTGGAATGTTGGGTCTGCAGCCAGACCTGAGAGTCTGTTCTCTTGACCAGGACTTTTTCTTTAATGGGTTTTACTGCTTCTCTAACAATAAATACTAGCCTGTCTACCTAAACCCAAGTGGCTTGCCAGAAAGGACTGTTTGGATTTGGTTAAATTTGGTTCTGAATTGTTTTGAAGAGGTATTTGCCAACAAAAAGTTCTCAAGAGTCAAATTCTAAAAGTCACTGCGTCCCTCTCAGATTTGTCTATAAAAACAGATTCTACTTAAAATCAGCACCGTGAGCTATGAAGTTTGTTCTTCGTTTACGTACTAAAAAGAAAAAAATAAATCTCCCTCTAGTACTGCCTTGTCTGGGCATTCATTTACAGCTGGGAAAACAAAACCACAAAGACCTTAGTTATTTGGGGACTGGGGTGGGGGTGGGGTGTGTGTTCAAGAGGACACCGAGACAGATTCCTAGGGAGTGAAGTTTATCAGCAGACTTGGTGCCATGGACAGACAGACAAAAGTAAGAGTGTGATGGAGAGCTCCCAGGAGTGCTCAGACCCGAGCAGCAAAGATAGACAACAAGCAGAGTCTCTGGGGGAAACCAGCCACAGCCAGTGTGCACAGGGGCAAGCTTCTTGTTCTAGCTTATAGCCTCCCTCTGATGGTAAAAAAAGGTTTCCCAGCTGGAGTCAGAAGCCAGGCTCTGGGATTCCCTTGCAGGAACCAGGGGAGAGGGGGAAAAAAATGTGATGTTTTATGTAAACTTCTCAGATAAGATGTCCTGGTCCAGGACTGTCTGTCACAGAGGGACAGTGTTTCAGTAGAGTGCCTGTCTGGACCTGCGAAAGGAAGAGGGGTATGCTGCAGAGACGGTGACCTAAGCAGAGCCTGGATCCTTACTTTGCGTTCCTACAGTCTCGATCTTTGCTCTCCCCGAACTGACAGGAGCAAGCTGAAGATCAAAAGAAATGTCGAACTGTCCCAGGACTAGAATTACTTCTATACCCCTCCCTAACAGTCCACACCGCAGATTTCATGGGCTGTTAATCTGGCCAAGTGAGAACATTTAGTTCCTGTGGGAAGTTCTGCAGTCCCTGTGAAATGTGACTTTAGTATTTAGCCCAATTCCTTGGAGAATTGGGGGAACGAGAACAACTCGTCCAGTCTGTAGTCTAGACTCCAGCCTGCTCCCAAGTGCCTCGCAATAGACTTTGAAGGGTGGGCGGTGTGGGGGAAGAGAACAGGCTGAGAAAAAGGACAAAAGACTGGAAGCATAGAAAGAGCAATAGAAAGTTAGAGAATGGTGGGTGAAGATTTAAAAGAAGAGTGGGCGACAGGTTAAATCCTGCCTTCTGAAACACGGATAAATACCCATCTATGCCCATGGTGGGCTCTCCTTCAGGGCTCTGAAAGGACACCTCCTTCGAATGGTTCAGTGAATATTTCAAATGATCTTCAAAACTTTGAACAAAAGCACTATTGACTGAAGGCACAGAGAACTAATTTTATGCCATCTTGACTCAATTATGCAGGAAGGGGAATAACTGACTCCATATAAAATTTCATGTTATATTCATGGCATACCTCTTAGCTAAAATGGTCCATTTTAGCATTCTTTTAACAAATGATATTTGAATTAAGAAACAAAGGAAAACAAATCAAAATGTAAATTCTAATGGTGTAAACTATGCATTTCAAACAAGGAGAATAATTACATATATACAATATAAAAGGCTAGTCTTTGAAGAAGACAGACAATGGTTGATGTAAAATATTTCTACCGATCAACAACAGATCTCTCTAAAATAAAAGAGTGATAGATGCAATTTTCATTTCTCAGTGACCATAAACAAAATGTTCCCAAAATTATTCATTATTAAGAAATCCAGACAAATATGAACAAAGTACAATTATAAACACATACATATACATCTATACTAAAATGTCATGACGATGTAACTATTTTGTACACCAACTAAATTTTTTTTAAAATGTCAGAATGTCACACCAATGTGAGGAATAAAATGTAAACATCATATCAAAGAAAACACTCAGATATTCCTGCTTGGCTCTCTTTAGAAAGTAGAAAGCTGTTGACTTTGTAGATTCGTGGGGGGGGGGAGGATGGTTCCCACAGGCGAAGCTGTTGTATCTGCACCATAAGGGAGATCACCAATCACCGTCTCTATTTGCAACACCTCTTAGTGTTTCCCTGAGAGCATCCCTCAGGGCCTACTCCACCTGACCTTGTCTCTCTTTCTCATTTACAGTTCTGCCTTTAACCATTCTTTGCTCTGCAGCCTCCCAGTGGCTCTGAGAACATGGCCAGCTACTGTTCCCCAGGACCATACCATGAGTCCTCATCTCTACTGAGAAAACTTTTCCAGGTTCCGAAATGGTTCTTTCCATCCTCCAGTGCCCACTGAGGCTATTCCTAACACCCTACTTAAAATAGCAAGTCTTCCTTCCCTCAGATACATCCATGGCTATGTTCCCATACTGACTCTAGCTAGAGGTATTCAATCGAGCAGTGTGGCTTGACCAGGACAGCTGGAATCTGAAGTTGGAGCCACAGATTTTAGCATATCCAGTAGATCACCTCTTAGTAAAATTAGCCTCATTCAAAAACCCACTTGAAGCAGATCTTGAGATAAAGGCATGTGTGCAAGTTGTCTGCTCACAGGGGGACTCCAACTGTCAGAAACGAGGAGCAGAAACAGTGAGATAAACCAGAGTTAGTGAAGCAGACCAGGGAGGTAGTCATTTGGCAGGGCTGATAAAGGGGAGAGTGCCCTCAAACCAAACTGTGATTAGATATGCTGGTAAGCAAGCAAGTCTGAGGTAACCATCAACCACAATGGGGCAGGCCTGGAGGGGAGCCTCCAGGATCACAAAGCTTGGCAAAACAAAGACTAGCAAGCTCTAAAGTCCTTGTTTGACTTGAAGGCTGGAGCATTCCCTCAGAAAGGATTAATCCAGAGGTGCAGTGGCTTCAAGAGCCCTTAAGCAGCCTCTGTGTAGGGCTTGTGCTCGCTCGAATGTTCTGCTTTGTCTTAAAATCCTTGATGTTTTGTCCTTGACGTTTTACCAGAACCTATGTTTCTAGTAAAGGCCAGTGGAGCAATGACACATGCGCAAAAGAGAAGAGCAATTGGTTCAAGGAGTTAGGGTCCCGCAGCAGCCAATACACAAAAAGCTCTGGCCAAGTCACAGCTGAAGCAGGAAGCAGAGCACTCTCTGAGCACGGGCCACCAAGGAACCATGGAGTAGCTGGGCTGGGACCTGGGCCTGGACTAGCAATGGCAACAGAAACCACAGGAGATACAACCTCAGTGAACTGGTGACAGTTTCATAAAACCAGAATCCTCTGTGGCAGGAGGCCCCCTTGCTCTCTCCCAAGGCCAGTGCTAGCAAGGCTGTGCAGATGTGAACTCTTTCTCACGCTCTGGTCCTGGGATAACAACCTGGCCCGCACTAAGGTGCTGAACTGTCAAGTGAATGACTACATAGGCTTGGAAGCAGACCACATGGAAGCATCATTAGAAGTAATGAAAGTGTTTAGAACCTCTGGTTTTGAAACTTCTTGAGCATAGAGCAAAGTAAGTGTACAGAAACCAAATGCCCACCCCACCCCGCACAATGCTCTTTCTGCAGTTTGTAAGTTTACTGCAGTTTGTCTTACTGATTCCTTTATTTTGTTTTACAATTTTTTTTTTCTATTTCAATACCTTTAATGTCATCTTTTTTGAACATTTTTATTTTGCCCAGGTCCCCATTAACTGTGCTCTCAGAATAGGCATTTGAAACTGGCCTTCTGACTCTGGACATCAGTTTGAAGGGGGAAAAAAACCACACCAGGCAGGAAACAAAAAGTATGGAGGATGGAGAAAACTTGGCCCAGACTGTGGTCCTTCTGTTTATCCAATTTTGAAAGCTATTAACTGACAAAGAGGAGACAAATTATCTTTTTTATATAGAGATCTTACAAAACTAAATTTGACAAACCTTGTGGGGAAGGGGAAATGTCAAATGAGTAGATGAATTCTATTTACAAAATTTTGTCAGTCACTGCTCAACAAAGAGCTCATCAAGACCCGGGTTAAATGTACAATAAGGCTTAAGATCAGGTCAAATAGCACATTAGAAAGTTGAATTTGATCAAAAGCAAATGGTAGAATAATACAGAAGGTGGGAGACTTTTAAGAGATAAGGTGTGGTCACTAGGGACATGATTTGGAAGTCTCTCTTTTCTTTTAAGATTTATTTTTATTATTATTTATATTTATTGTTAAGTGTGTATGTATGTTTCTATATGTGGATATGCACACATATATGCACGTGAGTACAGATGTCCTCTGAGGCCAGAGGAGTCAGATCCCCCGGAGCTGGAGTTACAAGGTGGTTTGAGCTGCTGAGCTGCCTGATGTGGGCCCTGGAAAGTAAAGTTGGACCCTCTCTCAAGAGCAGTACATGCCCCTAACCACTGGGCCAACTCTCCATCCCTCCTCTTTCTCAGATTCTCTTACTAGTCATCATGAGCTGAATGGCGTCATTCTGCCAAATACACCTCTGCCCCGACGGCCAACAGCAACTGGAACGACCAACCAGAAAACTATGAGTTGAAATACACTCCCACCCCAATCTCTGCCTTCTCTTTTGGTTGGTTTCTCCCTGCCCCCGTGAAGACATGAGGATAGCCCTGAACAATTTGAGTCCTGGTGCTACAGTCATGTACCACCATGCCCGGGTTTTGTGGTGGAGTTGAGACAGAGTTTTTGGTCCAGTCTGGCCTCAGATTCACAGGGTAGCTGGAGGTGATCTTGATCGCCTCATCTTCTTCCTTCCCCACTCTGAAGTTACAAAGCATGCATCATCATGCCTGCTTTCTGTACCAGCTCTTCATACATGATAGACAAGCACTCTGCCAAATGAGCTATATCCCCAGGCCTCAATTTTAGTTATCCAAACCATCTGTTACAGTAACAGAGAGTAAACTAAGAGCACAACTAAACATTGTTGGTTGCCACGAAGATATACATCTGTAGTTACAGTACATTTTGCTAGGGTTGGGGATTAATAACTCCTGCCTCAAAGAGACTGTCTTAGCAAGTCTCTGCTCTATTCTACCTACATCAGTCATGTGTGTCATTCTCTCATGCATCTGTGTTCCTGTGTTTCAACCGTGTATGCTGTATCCATGTGCATGTATACCCCAGTCAAAGCATGCATTTTTTTTTTTTTTTAAGAATTGTTTAAACTGCTGCTGCTTTTTCTGGAGTGGTGGATAAAACTTTGAGCATCCGAGTAAGTCGGGCTTCCCCAGAGCTACTTGACCAGCAAGGTATCTCAACTTACTCAGAAATATGTGAGAATGCGTGGTCCAGGTGTGGTTCTTAGTCTTCATCCCCTGGCTGCCTATCCCCTGGCTTTTGGGTTGAGGACACCACTGGTTTCTTATTTCCTGCTATCGTGTCTATTTTCTTTTCTCCCAGCAGGACTCCATGTAACATAAGAGAAGAACCTTGTGGGTTCTATTCATCTCCATAGCTCAAGGCTGGAACATAAGAAATTCTTGATAAACCCTTTTCAAAAAAATAGGGAGAAGGAAAGGACCACCAGCAGCAGCAGAAACAGAAGCAGGAGAGTGGCATTTATGACAGGGATGAAGTTATTCTCTTCTCTATGAAAAAGTCAGCTGATGCTTCCGTCTGCACTGAATCCAAACCAGGAGAGCGAGCTAAGGATAATTCAAACACATTCCTTCTCCACCTGAACCGTTCTTTTTCCCTTTTTTTGTTTTGTTTTGTTTGTTTGTTTGTTTTTCAAGACAAGATTTCTCAGTGTAACCAGCACTGGCTGTTCTGGACTCACTTTATAGACCAGGTTGGTCTTGAACTCACAGAAATCTGTCTGTCTCTGCCTCTGCCTATGGAGTGCTGGGATCAAAGGCATGCAGCACCACACTCATCTTTATTCCCATCTGACACCCAATATGTGGGAGTTTTCTGCAGACCAACACATCCTTCAGCTTATCAGAGACCAACTAACTTCACTACCTTCTGTTCAGTTCCGACATTAACTTCCCAATGTTATCTCAGAGCCCATGTGTTAAAACCTCAGTCCTTCAAAACCATCACTATATCAGACACCACAGCAATGGTCGATTGCCTCATCTACTTCTAGCTGGTGAGTTAAAAGTTTGTGGTTCCCGTAATTCTCTCCTCATGGTCAACCATTTGCTAGAACAGCTCACAGAACTGAGGAAAATGGCTTCCTGGAATCGAGTGGAATGGATACACAGACAAAGGACAGGAACAGGGAAATAGAGCTTCCAAGCCCTCTCTTGGGAAGATCTCTCCACAGTCTTCCATGTTTACTGGCCCAGATCTTGGAGTGTCATCATTCAAAAGAGAGGTTTCTTTTGTTTTATTTTTTAATGGATATGTGATTAAATCATGGTCATTGATGACTAAACTCAACTTCTCAACTCGCCATGCCCCATTTCTTCCAGCAACCAGCAAGGTGCTATAAGTCGCCAAACATATTGCTAGCACGCAAAAGAGGCTTGAGCATTCCGGAT
Source organism: Hylomyscus alleni (assembly GCA_019843855.1). Taxonomy (NCBI): domain Eukaryota; kingdom Metazoa; phylum Chordata; class Mammalia; order Rodentia; family Muridae; genus Hylomyscus; species Hylomyscus alleni. The sequence goes on from JADRCC010163227.1 coordinate 17,712, forward strand.
ATTTCATGAGTTTCAAGAGCTGTGTGCCAGGAAATGGAGAAAATTACCAAATATCTGTTTCCATCTTCCCGTACCTCCATCCACCATCAGTCATCCCTGCTAGCAACTAGATCCATCTTTACCTTTTGTCTGATGAGTGTTCTTAACATTAAAGTGCTATGCAAATGCATCTCCAAGCCAAGAATCCCAGCCACTGTTGCCCCTTATGTACCATTTTTGGAACCATATAAGAAACTCAAAGCTCTGGTTTAGTTTAGCAAGTGCTATGGCATCAAATGAAAAGGCTATGCTCTGAGGGCATCTCTATTGGTATGCCTGATCTTCTCTACTCACTTCCTTCTTTTTTGACCCTCCTTCTATACATGCTCCAGACCAAAGCAAGAGCTCATCTGCATGATAGTTTGTTCTGGACTTCATGGGGACTAAAGTATGTAACATATATGTTTACTCTTGATGTCCTAGAGACTGAGAGCCATGTTTAACAAGATATTTTGTGTGTTGGTCAGCTGTGACATCACTGTGACAAGATACCTGAGACGATCACTTTATAAAGAGAAAAGGGTTATTTCAGCTCTTTGCTTTGGGCCCGTGGCACATAGTATGTGTTAGAATAGAGATGTTCATCTTGTGCCAACCAGGAAACAAAGAGAAACACAGGGAATGGCCCTATATCACTGTCCCTCTCAAAACTCTACCTCCCTTCCAATAGTTCCTACCTTCTAAAGGTTCTTCCCTCTGCCAGTGGTGGCACTAGATGGAGACTGAGTTTTCTGAATGTGGACCTTTAGGGAACAGTTGAAGTCTAATCTAAGGTGGTTTCTTTATTGGAAACATTTTAAGTATATGTGATAGTTTGAGATATTTATTCTATCTAAAGATATCAGAAATCTTAAATAAAATCAGGGCTGGAGAAATGTCTCAGCAATGAAAAGCACTGGCTGTACTTTCAGGGGGCCCAGTTCAGTGTCTAGCACCCACATGATAGCTTAGGATCTTCTATAACTGCAGTTCTGGGGGATCCAGTGCCCTCTTCTAGTCTCTGTGGACAGCACACACACACATGGTACATAGACACACATGCAGACAAAACATTCATATACATAAGCTCTTAAAAATTAAATAAAAGAAATGAAATTATCTGGGGCTTTCTCAATGCTTAAAGGTCCTAACTGGTAG
>JADRCC010163233.1:0-21434 GCA_019843855.1 Hylomyscus alleni
AGAGAAAGAGAGAGAGGGAGGGAGGGAGGGAGGGAGGGAGGGAGGGAAGGAGGGATTCTTCCCTGGCCATATCTTTCATATTCTATTTAATTTCTCTGTATTCCACTGGCCATTATTTCTTTGACATCTGATATTTTTTCTTTAGAATTAGTTTATCTGTATCTGTGTGTTTACCTTCCCCACTAGAATATAAACTCCCAGAGAAGAAAATGCTTGTCTTTCTTATTTTTGGTGAGAATTATAGCTAAAGGTCTCCATTTATGATTCAAAACGTCCTTAACCATCTCACTCCATTTTGCATTACTATCCTGGGTTAAGTCAACCAAACACCCTAGACAGCAAAAATCTAGCTCCTTCTAGATAGATTCCCCTCTCCTATTGTTACAGTTACCTTTCCAAACAGCACCAATAGAATCACATACAGGTGCCACCTAGATTCTCTCTAACAAGCCAGCCAACTCCCTCAGATTAAGAAGGTACTGTTTACAATCTTCCCCTATGGCTTATGGAGCCACTTGTGTCCTCTCACATTTCTTCTGCTTCTCTCTCATTTTCCGGATCTGGGTCACTTAAATAGCTATCTCCTGCACTGGATTTTTTTTTCCTTTCAATCTCCTCCATTCACTTATAAACTCATTTCAAATATTGCCTCCAACACTTCCTGATTCATTTAAACAGCCTTTCCTTTGCTATCAAAGTATTATAACTTCTTAATCTAAACCATTTGAGAATAAGCTGCTCCTTAGCTTCAGATACGTTAGCTCTCAGCTATTGCTGGAGTTATCACTTCATATGTATTTCAAGCCTGTCTGACTTCCTACAAGAAGGGACTTTATCCTTAACCTAGGCACACAGTAGATGCTTAATTAATTTGTATGAAATAAATCAACATTTAGTGCTTACCAGAAATAGTAAATATGACAATAGGATATGCTTACAAACAAAATTTTGGGTGTAACTGGTCTTTATGCCAGTGAACCACAGTGGTCAGTTAACTCTTTCTGGATAAACTGTTTATGAGGAAGACATAAGAACATTGTCCATAATCAATATTTTCTAGCTTAGACAATGCCTTACTCAAAGAAGCAACTTTTATAATAGACGTCTTGACTCATGAGTTTTAAATGTACAAATTGTGCACACAGGTGTCCTATGAGAGCTCACTGTTCCCAGAAGCACATTCACAATTTACCTCAAACGAAGGTACCTTTGATAGCCTGTGGCCACAGACCCACTCTGGTCAGCAGCAGAATCCCACACTGGTCAGCCTGCCCTCAGCTTGGCTTAGAGCTGGCCGCGGGTGGCCAGCCATTCATGGTTTCCATTAAGGTACCAACTTCTCTGAGCATGTCCCTGGTGTTCTGTAAGGTTTGCTCTTTTTGCCTCCATAATTTGGAACAGACAGAGACAGTTACGGTGGAAAGCCTAGCAATGACAGAACTGTCTTAGGTAAATAAAAAAGAAAATACTGCTTTGTCTAGGACCCTTCTCTATTCTCTTTGGTAACGTTCCCTGCATCAGTGAAAAGAAGGCAAAACATTTGTACTTCTTATTCTAAGTCCTTGTCTCTAGAAAACACGATGGAGTTTAATCCCAGAGACCTTCTCCTTTACCTCCTTCTTGCCCCTTGCTTCACTTTATAAGAAAAACTTTGCCAAGATCACATATGATATTATGCTTATAATCAGGATGATACAAAGTCACCCAAGGAACCAAAGTGTCATGCTGGGAAAAAAAAAAAAGAAAATTTTAGAACTATGAAGGCTTGCTTTCTAACGCTACTTTTACTATTGTGCATGACTAAAAGTAACCTTGGTTAAGTGATGTGATCTCAGTGGCCTTTCAGATTCTCTGATGCTTCAACTTCTGCCTCAGTAGGATTTGCAGAAGATTAAAAGAGGAAACAGATGTTTGCCACCTAGCGTGGAGTCTGACACTAAGTCAATGTCCATTGATTAGACTGTGCTCATTGTGTTAGCCTGGACCATACAAGACATATGATAAATATTTACAGAACAAAGGAGCAATCAAATCCCTGCAAAATGTGAATTGCCCATGCCTTCCTCTTGCTACTAAGTCCCCTAAGTCTTCCATAAGAATCCCAGCAAGGATTTACCAGTGTTATTGAGTTAAAATCACATCACACCTCCTCAGGTAAGGATGTAGGGCATTATCCAAAGGATTGTAGAAATAAATCTTTACAGAAAGAATAAAAGAAAACAAATAAATAAAAAGAAACTGGATAATAGAACTTTATTTGGTTCTGCTAACCAAAATCTCATACCAGTTGGAAAATCTAACTTCCTAGTAGGTGGGTCTTCCAGAAAATAAAAGCAATATTAATAAAATTTAATTGACAATAAAGTAAAGTGAAATTCCAATTAATATATACATCAAGGCCCATCTATCACTTTATTTTATTTATTCTGAGTTGTTTGATACTTTAAGAAAATGTCTTACAGCTGAATATGTACAACTGATCATTGTGTCAACCTGGCAGTCACTCTTCCAAGCCCTATTGTTTATGGTGGAGACTTATGGTAAAGCCCCCAATCCTACATTCTCTCCTTTACTCTAGACATAGACTACATTTCCCATCTTCCTTTGGAGTTGGGTATAGCCATCAATCAAGGGCTAGTCAATAGAGAAGAGAAGTACAGTTTCACCATGAGGCGTTGTCTACTGATACCTCACATTCATTTTTTTCCAGGTTTCCTTGCCTTGGACTTCAGAAATGGAGACAACCTCAAAGTGACCCTACATCCTTATCTGAAGATGGCTGCAACTCTTTAATATTTAGTCCCTGAATGACCTCAAGAACCATCAATTCCACCAACATGTTTATGTGTCCTGCAGAATGTGTGTGCATATAAACTAAACTGCTTTTGTACTGAGTCTTGATACAGATGGTGGCCCATTTGTGACAAAAATTACCCAGCTCTTCCAACATACTGCTGAGATGCACTTTCTGTACCAATCATCCCGCATAGAAGTGAGAGAATGGAGGACTCAACCAACATCACTGTAAATGTTCAGCAGATGCAGAATTCCTAAATTATCTTCCCTAGAATTCCCTACTCAAATTTCTAACCAGTCTTTGGCTTCTCACATCCCGTGGTCCCCCAGTGAACCTTGTACTAAACAACTACTTTAGCTAGCATAGACAAAAATACTACTCATTCACTCGTTTGTTTCTGCATTTCCATCATCAGTGTGAAAAAGAGAGATTGCTTAAACATTTTTGTATTCAGCAGATGCCAAGAACCTGCGTATTCTTCACGCCATAGGAAGAATTGCAGCAGGGCAGAGCCAATGCCACCTATTCCTGAATACCTAGCATGCACGAGTATACAGGAAAGGCACTGAGAAAGTGTCAAGTTCATTGTGAATAAAGACACTAATAGTCATGGGATGTACATTCTATACTAATAGCATATACGGTACCTAAAATATTTGTGCAGCTATTCTGTGGGCTGCTCAAAGAAGGGCATTAATAGGAAAGAAACAAAAGAAATGGCCTCTTCTCTCAGTAATGAGTTCTGGGGAAGGCACGGCACAGCAGGAGTACTGAGCTGGACATTGTAACCACAGCAAAGGGCAAGTGCTGAACTAGGAAGCCCATGTGCCTCCGGTTCTGTGCCCAGTGCGCTTGCACATACCACTCCTTCTGCTACAGTTCTTAAAGGCTATTTTAAGATTCAGCAGCCTTTAAGCCTTTTATTTTTTTTTTAAGAAGCTTCCCTAAGCCTTTTTTGTTACACAAAGAAAAAGCTGTTTCTCCTAAAATAAAGAGTTGCTGAAAGCCAGAAGCTTTTGATTTAACAGAAAAAAAATCCAAACTCATCGATTTTAATCAACGCTAAAGTGGGAGATCTCAGAGTCTTAGATTCGGTGTGTTTCTTAACATCCAGTGTTTTAGAGAATATTTAATTAAATCAGCCAACCTGGAAAAAATATGCAAGGAGAAAAATACAGAGAAATGTTTTGAGGCTTACATAGAGGATCCTTTTGTTCACTGCAAAAGCTGAAGGTCCATGGGCCTAGACGCCAAGAAAAAATAGTTCATTCATCTTTAACTATATGCATGGATATACTGCTCATATTTTTTACCTGCCTATGCTAATGCATAACTGTCAATCAAGTATTAAAAACCTTAATCATGTATGATGACATACAAAGTCACTATTTGCCACTTAACGGTTATTTTAAGTCCGTATATTGCAATTCCAGAGTTTTATAATTGTTAGGAAAGTGATATACATACATTATGCACAAAAATCAGGAGAAACAATGAAGTGGGCACCTTCAATTATTAGTAAGGGAATTTGGATTTGTTTTTAAGTTTTATCAACTTTTCTGGAAAGCCTCATAATGTGTTTTCCTTTAGCTCCTACAATAGAAAATTTCCGTGATAGAATTTAGAACTCCTGAAATATTCTGGGTTTTGGACAGGAGCACAATGTTCATAGCTACAAGTCCACCTGTTCAACTTCATGGCCTCATGTGGACACCACACTTTCTGTACGTTTTTAAAAGCAAAAGTGATCTTCCAAAACCTGTTTACATGTAAATATTTTATTTTCAAATTTTGCTGAATGAATTCCAATGATTTACTGAACACCACACATAAAATGAATACGATTTTTCAAAAATATGTTTAGGTTGCAGAATAAGGGCTAGTGATGGTGGAGCACTCTCCTGCTTTACACATGGCTCTGAGTTTGATCCCCAATGCCACACAAAATGTAAAATGATTGTATGGTCTTATCTTTTTTTCTAACCCATTGTCTCCATCTCTCAGAAGTTTATGGTCATCCACCTCTTGTCTGCATTTCTAGGTTTTCTTTATGCACACACAAATGTAAAACTCGTTGCTGCATATTTGACACCATCAGAGATTTTATCAAATCCTTACGGTCCTTTGTCCTATCTGTATGAAGGAAAAATGATGAATATTACCTATAAATTTTATAAAGGTTCTCCAGACATCCTTCTCTAAACAGTGAAAACATTCTTACCATTTTATCATAGAGAGAAGAAGGAAATTACTAAGAGATGATCAAAATGGTAAAAATCAAAAGATGCTATGAAGGCAATGATTTCTGTATAAAATGTTGATTTAAAGATAGAATAGAAAAATGTTGGCAGGCTGGATGCCTTGACAAAGACACATCTTTTCTCAGCTGCTGACTAACCTCAGTGGGACTAGTGAGATCAGACTAATTTATGAAGTTGAAGGATTAAAAAAGAAGCATGATTTAGAAGTCACTGAACTCATATTGGGTGGTCAACTTTCTGATTACTGACAGTCCACTTCTAGGTGTAATGACAAGAGAACAAATAGAAGCTCCTGGTGGCACTCCCATGCTAGTAGGATGAGTTTGAATCCTTGAGATTACTGAGGAAGGCAGTTCTCTGTATGGAGACATCTTAACAAGTTTAGGAGCTGATCCTGATCCGTGAGGAGAAAAATCTGTAGAGGGAGACATGAGAAAGGGGGTGAGTGGGGATGACATGCTCAGAGTACAAGATTCAAGAGGAAGAAGTTGTGGATGGCAGGACCTTGACGTTCTTGGCAATGAGTTAGAGCGCTGTTTCTCAGCCTTCTTAATCATGCAAACTTTAGTACAATTCCTCGTGTTGTGGTGACGCCCCCAACAATAAAATTACTTTGGTTCCTACTTCATAAATGCAGTTTTGCTACTGGTATAAACCATAATGCAAATACTTTGGGAAATAAAGGTTTGCCAAGGCATCATAACCTATAGGTTGAAAGCTGCCGAGTTAGAGTCTTCTAAGAATTTGATGGAAAGACCCTTTCTCAAGAGCAGAGTGACATGTTCTTGTAACCACTAGGATGTTCACACATTCTTTCATACATTTGGTCACTGACTTTCCACACAGCTGAATTTAAATAGAAAAAGAAAGTCTCTTTCCATTCTATTCCTGGAAACATCCCCACACCTCCAGGGAAAGGGTAATGATATCACTCTTCATTTTATACAAGTCCTGAAGAGGTTAAACAGCCCAGCCTTTACCTCCTAGGTCATGAGCTTCTCTGCTTGTTTGTAGGAGCCTCTATCAAACACACTTCAGCTTCTGCTATGGTCAGTCCTGTTCAGTATCACAGCAACTCTTCAATCATAGGTGTTACAGTGAGAAAAATTAAAGGCTATAGATTACAGATTCACAGTGACCTTAGAGGCTTGTATCTGATTTCCTGGGGAGACTGATCTATCAGTAGTCACATGTATAATCAATGTTTCTATAATAGTAGGGCAGCATGCTGTTGAGTGATTATCTTTAGAAATCTGAACTTTCCTATATTTCATTACTTATTTTGAGTGATAAAGGATTTTCATAAAGTAAGGTGCAGATGTTTAAAATGCCTTATTACTAGAAAAGAATGATTTTCAATTTGCTGATAAGATGCCCATTACTAGAATAGGCTACTGTTGATAACAAAGACATAGTATCACATGTTTCTACAAAGGAAAAGGAAAAAGAAAGGCAAATTCCCCAAGACGAAGAGGAAAGAGCCAAACAACTTTCTAAGAAGGAGAAACTTAGCAGCAACAACCATCTATCCATTTATCTGAAACCATTTAAGAATGAGTCCCACTGGGAAGAATTCTTGTCCACTTTTCTGGATGGACTCAAAGCTCTTCCTGGGAAAAAATGATGAAGATAGGTCAGTGAGATGGCTCAATAGAAAAAGATTCCTACTTCCAAGACTTACGACCTGATATTAATCTCTGGGAACTACATGATGGAAAAATAAAACCAAGTCCTGCATGTTGTCCTCTGACCTCCACACATGCTCCATGGCACACGTGTCTCACCCACATACATGTACATATACACAATAAAGAACATAAGAATAAATTTCAACAAAATGAATGGGTAGTTAATAAATAATAGCAGATATCTTTTTATACATTGTGTTTAAAGGTTTTAAAATGTATAAATATATCTAAGCAAATAAATGCAAGAAATGTAAAATATCTTGAGCTGCACCTGCTATCTGCTCTTGCATTTTTATTTGACCATAGTTTTTCTTTATATGGATATTACTTTGGGTGGAGCAAGATAATGACTTTTGTTTTATATCAGATATAAAGAAAGAAAACAGGAGCTGGAAAGATAGCTCAGGAATTAAGAGCATCCACTGTACTTCCAGAAGACCAGTGTTCAGTTTCTAGCACCCACATCAGACATTTCACAACTTTTAGTAACTCCAGCTCCTGGTGAGGACAACCTCTTCTGGACTCCGCCATCCCTATACTCACTGGACACACCCAAGCACAGACACACAGAGAAAGAAATATAATTAGAATTAAAATAAACATTGAAAAAATAAATTAAAACATATAGAAAATTAAGTCTCAAAAGACAAAAATCTACCTTCATTCTCTAATACACTTGAGAAGCCCATTCTAAAACTCGTTTTTTTTGTTTTTTTGTTTTTATTTCTTCATGTTCGTTCCAAATATCACCATTCCAAAAAGGCAACAAAGGAGTGGAATTATGAAAAATTTAAAGAACAGAACCAAACAAACCAATAAAGGAAGTATTTCCTTCTAGCCATATTAAATAACTCCAAGGCCTTAAATTAATCAACCAAATGCATGTGTTAGGTGGATTATATTTGTGATCCTCCTGCCTCTGCCTCCGCCTCCGCCTCCGCCTCCACCTCTTCAGAATATACTACTGCATGTTCCACCACAGTTGGTAGTGGGTTCCATTTGTAATAATGTCTCGCTATCCATGAAATCCCATCTCACTTTTACCAAGACTTGGGCAATAATCAGTAAACTATATAATAGGCCACTGCAGACTTAAGGCTCAAGCTAATTCTGTACGCCAGCCACAGTCCCTGTGAGATGTGCTGTCTGGGAATTAGAGTCTCAGTTCCCAAGCTGCTTGATGATGACGTATTGGGGACGAATAAAAATATGGGTGCAAAGGCAGGCTGTCTTGTCTTCAGGACAGTTGGAACAGCTCAACACATGACAGAAACCAGCACTGGCCTCGAAAAAAAGTCACATGATAAGAGCTTTCCCCATTACTAAAATCAGAAGAGGAACACCAGATTAGAGGCATGCCTCAATTTGAAGACTTTTTTTTTCAGATGACTCCAAGAGAGGGAGAGGGTCTGTGAATTATTAAGTGGTTCAGTAATTATTAAGTGGTTCCTAATGACATTGGGGTCAGGTATCAACAGAATTGCATACAAGTCTAGAGGTATATTGGAAGCTCCAAGAGTAACACACTCAGAAGCCTTGTCCCAGAACTAAACAGTAAGGATACTTATAGGTCAATACCCACTGTTCAAAGATAACACTTTGTCCTCTCTCCCTGCATCCAGTCTTGAGAAACATTTCTCCTTCTCAAACAATGAAGATGTGCATCTAAATCCAATCCTATGCGTAAGACCTTTGGTGATGAGGCTTTAAGAGAGATGAGAAAAGGTTCAGGTTCCACCTTACCCCAGGGTCCTAAGGGTCCTACTGGACTATTCTGACCAAGTATAGATAGGGAGAATCAGAGGCCAAAGTTGACTGTTTTTCAGAGATTTCCCGCAGAGACAGGCATCAGGTGAGCCTCTGGAGAGCCTTTTGTCAGAGTGGAGTAGAGCAAAGGTCACTTTGAATCCTGCTTGCACACTGTGATCTCAGAGTACCTAACACATAGGTAGCGGTGGCGGCATCTATCAAAGTCTGAGTCATCTAGATGACAGCCGTGAGAAGGTTCCTGAGGAGTATGGTTAGGGGGTGAACAAGCACAGGTGAAAGCTTCCTAATGATACCACCTTGGGCTCATGGGAAGTGTTCCTTTAAGTATGATTCCAAAGTACAGGAGATCCACTGCATGGCTGGTAAGCCTGAAATTCTGTTACTTGGAAGCTTAACTGATGGATATTTGCTTCTTAAAGGTGACTATGGACTCTCAGACATGGGGAACTGATTATAAAATTCACCATTTAGCTCTAATGGATATTCAAAAGGTTGCCTGAAATAATAAATAATTCCTTGGCATGTAACCCTTTTTGTTATCTTGTTTTACTAAGGTACCTGTAATATATGTATCATATACTCATTAAAACATGAAGACCTAAATATTTACATAATACACAAAGTATCCTATTTAACCCCAATTTATACCTTAATTATATTCCATCATTAGATAAAGATATATAGTGATAGAAAGCATCTGTAAGAAAGGAAACTCTCAGTCAAAGGGTGCATTCATTGCCTAATTTTACTGAACTAAATTACCCAAAATTATAAAATTATATTCAGTTAGTTCTAGAGTTCAGAAATGAAAATGGTCTGCACTCCTCAAGGCTCTAGGCAAAATTTCACTTCCTCTCCTCCCCTGCCTTTGAAAAGCTGCCCATGTGACTTGACTTATGGTCTATATTCAGCAAGAGACTCCCTGTAACCTCTACCACTGTCTTTATTTGTGTCCCCTGCCTCTGCTCCTGCTAGCATATCATCTTCTCCACTAGAGGCTACCTGCTCCTTCTGAAGGGTCCCATTCCTCTCACCTGAATGATAACTGAATGTTATCATTTTGATCAAGAATGTTGAAAGCTCATGGGTTGAAGGCTGGGTTGAGGTCATTGAGATTATTCCTTCAAAGGGTGCAGCCTGCACCACTCTCTATTCTTTTCTATGACAGGATCCTCTTTCTAATGTTTCTAAGATGTTCTTCATTCATTCAAGCCTAAGACCAGGGAACCAGCTGGCCTTAGACTGAAACTTCTAAATTAGTGAGTCAGAAGTAAATCTTCCCTGTTTTTTTTTTTTTTTAAAAAGTTTGTCCTGAGTGTTTTGTCACAGTAACAAAAAGCTAATGAACATAAATACACTTCCAGTTTTAAGGTCCTTCACTCAATGGCATCAGCATAGTTTCTTTGTCATGCCAAATAAGGTATTAATAGGTTCTGGGAAAGGGCTTTGTCATGGGTATTAAGGATCAAGAAGACATCATATTCATTTTATCTCAAAGAAAATAAAGAAGAGAGATTAAAAAACAAGGCGAAATATTGACAGACCAGATGAGTAAGATGAAACTCAACTGGAAGTCAGGCCAGTTGAAGGCCTACCTTACTGTGAAAACAGCCATGCTGAACAGCTGTATGTACCTTTTAACATAAGCCAATTGCCTATAGTTCTACCTCCAAACTTCCTGTGGTGGTTTGAATATAGTTGGCCTATTGAATAGTGAGTGGCACTATTTGAAGGTGTGGCCTTGTTGGAGGAAGTGGGCTTTGAGATCTCTATGCACAAACTCCACTCAGTGCAGGGGAGACTGTCCTCTAGCTGCTTGTAGAAGAAAGTCTCCTCCTAGCTGCCTTCAGATCAAGATGTATAACTCTTGGTTCCTCCAGCAGTAAGCCTGCCTGCATGATGCCATGTTTCCCACCATGATGAGAATGCACTGAAACTTTGATACTGTAAGCCAGCCCTAATTAGATTTTCGCCTTTAAAAGAAGTTGCCTTCATCATGGTGTCTCTTCACAGCAATGAAATCCTAACTGAGATACTTCCCAAGCAGCTCTCTGTGAACCTAACTATCCATGAAGTTTTCTTGCACATCTGGGACACAATCCACATAGCTTTTGGAAAGGATCTACTATGTTGGTCACCTGGCTCCCACAAGTGCTTTCCTAGCAGAAGAACTGCCAAGAATACCATCCACAGCCATGTTCCCTCAGATATTCTAGAAGGGGTACCTATTAAGCACCATATGTCTTCTTTGGGGAAGTCTCCATATTTACAAACAGCAGAACATTGTTCCTATCAGAGTCAGGGACAGGCCTGCCTCTGATTGGTCACTGCTGGCATATACACCAGCAAGGATGAGAAAGGAGCATACATGTGTATGACATCTGCTCTGAGTGGCTGCTCATCAAATTATTATTACTTTTTCTTCCCCTAACTACCAACAAATTGGAGTATTCTTCCAGGGGGAAACTCTTCTACTTGTTCATTCCATTGCCCCAGTAACTAGAGCAAAACTTTGTAAGCAGGATATCAGAATGGAAACTCTCACTACATCACCATGAGTTTTGCCACATAAAAAGGTCTAAAGTCCCTACTATGGAATATGTGGTTTTTTTTTTCTCCTAGAGATGAATCAGGTAGTTTTGCTGTAGAAAAGTCTGACACACTCTTTTTGTACAGTGTAAAAAAATAAGGATGTTTGTTATATATTTTGAGAAGGCTGAGGGGAAACCCCAAAGGGCAAATAATATATTGTGGCAAAATTATGTAAGATTCAACTATCAGCATTGATGAATAAAGATTTTATTGATGCACAGACATACCTATTCATTTATACATTGAAGTATCTACTCTCTGCCCTTTTCCAGGTCAATATTGTTCTCCCTGATATTATAAAACATGTCTGGAAGGGGCTGGGGATATATATCTAGCATTTACAAGGTCCTTATTTGAATCCTGGGAACTACATAAACTAAGAATAGAGTCTTAGATTATAAATACACCACTAGAAATGTGGGAGTGGGGGATTAAAAGTTAAAAGCCATCCTTAGCCCTATAGCAAGTTCAAAACCAGTAAGGAATCCAAAAGATCCATTCCTTGAAAAGCAAAAGCAAATGAAAGAAGGAAGGGAGGGAGGGAAAAGAAATGGAAATGAATTTGTTATAGAACCAAAGATAATGGTGACGTGGTGTAGAGCATATTTGAGCTGATGCTGTCTTAGAAAGCACTCAGCATAATTTATAATAAGATAAATTATCTTCTAACTCAATAACATCATATATTAGCTATCTATATTCATATACAGCATGGTAAAATGCTACTTGGTACAAGTTTGTAAGAAATATGATACAAAGCCGGGCAGTAGTGGCGCACACCTTTAATCCCAGCACTTGGGAGACAGAGGCAGGCGGATTTCTGAGTTAGAGGTCAGCCTGGTCTACAGAGTGAGTTCCAGGATAGCCAGGGCTACACAGAGAAGCTCTGTCTCGAAAATACAAAAAATAAAATAAAGTAAAATAAAATAAATAAATAAAACAAAAAAAGAGAAATATGATACAAAAGAAATCGGGATTCTTAATCCTTTACTGGACCACTGAGCAATCGGAGCTAAAACTAGGAACTCTCCCTTGTTGCATGAATGATGCTACCACCAAATTGATCTGAGAGTGGGACTTTATTAGGAAATGGGACTTTTAAATGGGTAGTGTGGATTAAGGAGTGACATGTGGGGTAGCTTGTAATGCTGTTTAGATGCTACCTTTATAAAGAGGGAATTGTTACAAAGAGAGGTACCAGGGATGCACGAGAACCAAGAAAAGTCCATGTGGGATTGGGAAGTTGGCTCCGTGGTTCCAAAACACTTACTGCACTTGTCAAGAACTGTGGTTGGATTCCCAGCACACACTTGGCAACTCTCCACTATCTGTAACTCCAGTCTCAGAAAATCTAAAGCCCTAATCTGGCGTCTATGAACACCAGACACAAACATGGTACACAGACATACATGCAGATAAAACACTCATATACATTAAATAGATAGATAGATAGATAGATAGATAGATAGATAGATAGATAGATATTAAAAAGGAAAGAAGAGATTACCTGAGGACATAGCTAGGCATCCAAAGCCAAGAATTTAATCCTTCAGTAAGTCCTCCAAAGACTTTTTTAATGTGTGTTGGTTTGTTGGTGTTGTAATCTCTCTTTTAAAAATTAATTAATTAGTTAATTAATCAACTTATTCATTTTACATCCCACTTACTGCCCCCCTCCTGGTCGCCTCCTCCCACAGTTCTTCCCCCAACCCCCTCCTCTTCTCCTTGGACTGAGTGGGTTCCCCTGGGGTATCACCCCAACCCTGATACTTTTAGTCTCTGCAAGGATGGCACTTCCCCCACTGAGGCCAGGCAAGGCAGACCAGCTAGTAAAACATATTCCACATACAGGCAACAGCTTTTGGGATAGCCCCCGTTCCAGTTATTCTGGACCCATATGAAAGCCAAGCTGTGCATCTGCTACATGTGTGCAGAGAGACCTAGGTCCAGCCTGTGTATGTTCTTTGGTTGGTGGTTTAGACTCTGAGGACCTAAAGGGAAAACCTGGTACTTGGACACTGACTTCTCAAAGGGTTCTCCCTGACCTTTCAGAATGCAAGAAATTTCACTCCTAAGACCTCACACAACAAGTATATTCTTTTTTATCTTTGTTCCCAGCTCTCCCTTCTCCTTCCTTGTCCGCAATAATGTGGAACTCTCCTATTTTCTTGCCTGAATATTGCATGGATAACTTTGATCAAAGGTCTTTTGATGTAGACTTTTGTAACAATCTCTTCTCGGGACAATGTATGTTCTCATCTTAATTTAGAAAGGCACCTCTTTTCTTCCTTGAAATGAGTTGGCAAATCCTTTAACTATACAGAATTTCACATGAAGTTTCAGCAAACTTACGTATCTCAAACTTTTCTAAGGAGACTCAGTTCCATTGTATGCTTAGGTATTCTGGTGGAGGCTTGTGGACTCCAATCTTGGCTAGCTGAGACTTACTGGTGATGGGACCTTTTAAATTCTCCCTATCTCTGTTCTTCACCTATATAACTCAAGCAATACAAGTGTGTACATTTTACAGTTATTGACAAGATTGTGCTAATTTAGGAATTAGAAGATATCTTGGTCTAGAATAATGCTTACTATGATTGAATTTAATTTATTTATACTGCCAAGTCCTCATACAATACATATGTTCCTTCTACCTCTTTATTCCCAGGCATTACTCTTCCTTCCGGGTCAGGATATACAAAACTTTTAGTATATGTACCAAAAGGTGACTTATGCATTCTTATACTTCAACACCTGCCTCCTCAACATGTGCCTTGTACTGGCAACTAGTTTTAGCTAACACTATTCATATGGGTTTATATATGCTATATTGCATTAGATTCAAGACAAAACTATTTTATCCCAGACTACATACTCTGATTGTATAATGGCTAGAAGATATGCTCTTCTAGCATCTACTGAGGACATTCACATTATACAAATCTGAGAAATCATCTTCATATTTAGCACATTTGCAGAGTAAAGGCACAAATGCCTGTCAGTATCAATCAGTGAGAGCATTCCTATGTGTTATGTTCATGTGTAATTTAAGATGACTGATCAATAGGTTTGTAGATCTCAGAGGGGGGATTACATTCATCAAGGAACACTTTGAGAAGGCAACTAGGAGTAATAAACTTAAAATAACATGTTTCCCAAGCTACTTTAATTAGGTGCCTGTGAGTGATGCATTTCTCCTCCTTTTTTGATTTATTTCTCCTACAGTGGTAATTTCCTTAGATAAAGTAATGGGAACAGTTTGGGGTGGGATATTCACGAATACTTTCTTGACAAAGAAAGGAACTGATGGGGTCTTCAGAGACAAAGAAATGAAGCCTTCAAGTGAACGAGAGGATTTCTGAACTCATAGTGAACCTGTCAGCTCTTTATAAGAATGCTTAAGACTTGTTCAAATTTCACAATTGAAATACATTTCCACTCAATTATTAAGCTTCAATGTTTCATCTTCTTGAACTGTATTCATGACTTCTCTTTATAAGTGAAAAGAAAACCGTGGTTTTAAGGAGAATTGTATACGTAGCTCTTTGTCATATACTGTACATATCTTTTTGAACACTGTTGTCCTTAATTGGAGCCATCGCTGGTATTGTTGACCACACAGAATTGTGGTCAAATTCAGATGTACTTTTTCCTGAGATGGATCGAGTTTGAATGTCACCTTTACCTCTTAGCAGCCTTAGGCAAGTTACTCAACATCTCTGAGACAAGTCTTCCTCGCCTATAAGGTGGGAATCAAATGTATCTCCCTTGCCCTGTTTTAATGACATAGTGAGTGATGCTTAAAGAATCTTACAGTGTCTCTGAAGTGTGACAAGGGCTTTGGCAGGAACAGTCTCTGCAGGCAGGGGGAGGCAATCCACCTCTGACATCTTAGCTTTCCAGGAGGATTGGTGAGGTGACTCAGTGGTTGCGAGCACTGGCTGACCTTCCAGAAAACCTAGGTTCAGTTCCCAGCACCTATGTGGTGTCTCACAACATTGTGTGATCTTTAGGCTCTGGGGGTACCAGGCTCACCCCTGATGCACATACATGCACGCCAGTGAAACACTCATATACATACAAGTAAATACATTTTATTTTTAAAGAATCTAGTTTATTTCAGAAGCATTCAGTCAGTTTTTGAGTGTTTTAGAAGAAGTTTGAGTAAAATAGAAAGGTCTGTACAGAAATCAAGTAAGTCCAATTTATGAATCAGCGATATCTCCGAGGAAGTATTAAGAGAACACATTGCCACTTGGATGTATGTATTCAACATAACTTCTGAAGATATTTCCATGCAATTCTATATGCTGAGCTGGGCTATGGAGATACAGAATAGCCCTGTACGGAGACAAGGCTCTGTTGGCCCTTTTATCCATTCTGCTTTGAGCTGGGTAGGGTAGAAAACTCAAAAAATGACTGTTTCTACCAGAAGCTTTATAAATGAAAGAAAGGTGTAAACAATTCAGCATCACAGAGTGGACATTATCATAAATAGAATGATCTGTAGGAAAGCAGAAGGAAAAGCCCACAGCAGGGGCTCCCTTACTAGACTGAATTGTCGCATTCTGGTTGTATAGTCTGAGAACGCTTTGGAGGAAAGGCTCTGTTCATTGGGACTACTCACAGTGTGTAGAATATACAAGAAAGTAAAGGATAAGGCATGGCCATCATCAGAAATGAGCATGGATAGAAGGGATGTACATAACTGGCCTACAAGGCAGAGCCTTTGTGGGGTAGGGGGAGAGGATATACGTAGACTCAAGTCCAGGAATCCACAAGCCATATTGTATGGACTAAGGGTGCAATCTTTGGAGACACATTCTCTAGGTTCATTCAGCCACTAAGTCTTTTACCTTGGTCCTAAACTTTACCACACCCCAGTTTTGGCTTATAAATTAGGGAGGACTGGTGAAGAGAATTAAGTAAGATGTCACAAAGGAACCTCTGAGCACAAGATGGTACCCAGGGAGGATCTGTCTTAGCTTGAGTTTCCATAACAGAAAGAGATGGACAGTTCAGAAGGCTAGAAGTCCAAGACAGTGGCATGGCAGCACCAGTACTAGGAGATGCTCTAATAAAACCACACACACACTTGCCCTCATTGTTATGCCCTCTGTCTACACCAGCTTACCTTCTAGACCCAACGGCTCCTATGCCTACTCGTATAATTCAGTCAGTACCCAACGGCTCCTACACCTACTTGTATAATTCAGTCAGTAATGCATGTTGGCACAGCTTTGTTGTTCATTGCATGTGTCTCTGCCCTTCCCTATAGAGGGCTCTAACCTCCCTTCTTCACATGACAGGGAAGCAGCCAGTCTGCCAGCCTTATCTAGAAAAACCCAAGGAAATGACACCACAAAGAACACTTCACCACTACCACTGCCAGGATGGCTACAGCCCCTCTTCACTTGTGGAGAACATTTACAAACCTGCAAGTGCTTCCTCCAAAGTGAAACATGGGTGAGTCTCGTGGTTCAGCACACTGACTCTGGAGTGCCATCCCCTAGGTACAAATCCAAGTGGTACCAATTACTTGGCCCAGCCATTTACTTCTTTGTACCATAGTTTCCTTGTCTACAAAGAAGAGATAAAAAATTATGATGCATATAAACTGCTTAGCATGAATAGCTGGCACAGTCATTGTTGTTGGCATGTAATTATCTAAGTCTTTGCCAGACCTTTTAAAGTCAGTAATAATATACCAGTTCATATTTGTATCCCTAGTACCTAACACAGACTCTATCAAGACAAATGCACACACACACACACACACACACACACACACACAGAGAGAGAGAGAGAGAGAGAGAGAGAGAGAGAAACAGACAGTCACATGAACTGAACTGAACCACACATAAAAGATCATCTCCACAACAGAACACTTTTCAAAGGTATTAAACACTTTGTTTTGTGCCATGGTCCTTATTGACAGCATGAAAAGTCCACAGATTCAACCTCAAAACAATGCTTTTAAATATACGCAATGAAATGTGTCTTGTGTTACAAAGAAACAACAAAAAAATCCAATTATATTGAAATAAAGTCATCAGGAATATGTGAAAATAAATTCGTGGCACAATAATATTGTGTTTCTGATTCAATAACAAAATCTAGCAGAAGATCCAGCTCCAGTCATTTCAGAGGAACAATGAATTTAAACAATACTGAGAGAGATGTAGAACAATAAAAGCATGCTTAGAAGAAAATCATCGCTGGCCCTGTTGCCAAAGCCAAGGTCAAAGCTAGTGCTACGAGGGAATGTTGTTTTGATTAGCAGTGGAAAGAGATGCTACGTTTCATTTAGAGAGTGGTGCAAACATAGAAAAGGTTTCCCTATCTGAGGTTCCCTACCTCCTAGTTAAGGTGCACAAGCTTGAAGCTTGGTGCGCGAGAGTCCATGAAGTCTGCTAGCAGGAGCTGCATTATGTCTAGACGAAAGGGAAGGCTGTGTTTTCTAAACCCAGAAGCTGCACATATCCAGCTCCCTCTCCAGAGATGGGCACTGCCTGACTCTGACTGGCCTGCTGGAGTTTCCTGAATGGATGGTGACACTTCACAAACAAAGTGCTTTCTCCAGGCCTTCCCTGATACTTTCCTTCAAACACAGTCCAATTTAGAAGCCTCCTTCTTAATGGCTTAATTATTGCATTCAGAAAAAAAGTAAATATGATACTTTGGCTTTAGGTTAGAGAAGAAATATGTCCCCTTTGCAGGGCTGGCACTGTGTGGAAGTGAGAGGCAATTTGCACTAGAGAAAGCTCTTTCCCCTTTGGGCTTGAGCCAGGCAGCTCAATAAAGCTCCCTTTTATCTAAGTAGATCCTGGGCTGTTGCCCTGTTAACATTCAACCTCTCCTAAAGGCAAATTCAGCCTTTGAATGAAACACTGAAATTAGATAGGATTCCACATTCCCAAGTCCTCTCTCTTCAATGTCAGCATTTTGCATCGTTTTATTAGTGCGTATTAACTGCACCGAGTAAAGGGTTTCATTATGGCATTTCCATACACACATGTAATGTCCTTTGATCATATCCATCCCTTCTGCGATCCTTTCTTATCCCTCACCTCCCATTTCTCCTCTTCCACATACCACAGCCCTCATTTTCCTGGTGCGTTTTGTTTTCCTTCCTATATATATGAGAGAAGTCCTATGATGCTTTCTTCTCTGAATTTGGCTCTACATGTTGGCTGTTGTGAGGACTGCTGCAATAACATGGATGTACAGAAACACTGTGGTGTGCCTTTGATTCCTTCAGGTTTAACCCCAGGAGTGGTACAGATAGGTCATCTGTTAGTTCTAGGTTTAGCTTTTTTTTTTTTTTTTTTTTTTTTGAGGAGATTCCAGAGTGATTTCCACAGCAGATGTCCTAGTTTACATTCCTACTGACAGTATATTTATGTTTCTTTTTTCCTTCAAACGTTGATCTGTTGGTTTATTTTTTTGTTTTTCACTTTCCTGGTGATAGCCACTTTGACTGAGGTGGAATGGAATCTCATGGTAGCTCTCCATCTGCACGCCTGTGGCAGTTAAAGATCTAGAACAGTTTTTTTATATATTTACTAGCAGTTTGTATTTTCTATTTTGAGGATCATGTGTTCCACTCATCTATAGCTATATTGATTGAATTCTTTACTCTTTTGCTATTTGATATTTTGAATTCTTTATATATTCTGGATATAAATCCCACTGACCCCCCTCTCATTAACCAAAAGGCCAAAGGAAGACAAGAGAGAAAGTTATACTAAAGAAACATTTCCTGTGCCTATAACTACACATTGTTGGTGGAGAGCTGAAAAATTATGTAGATAATTCCAAATTGATCTCCTATCAAGACCAGGGCAATTAGATGAGAGTGACTTTATTTTAATTAAAGTGGCACCTGGCCTTAGAGAATGGGAGATGGTAATGAGGTTCTCCATGCGCAGGGCAACCATGAGTGCATCCCGCTGCCCTTGACTGTACAGTGGGGTGGTGCAGTACTCGTCACACTAGTGGGAGAACTCCACTAGTTCTCATTTGTGGAAAGCACTTCACAAGCTGGCAGGCTCCATTAGATGATGGCCTTGGCTGTATGCTGCTGCCGTTTCGCTTTGCCAGAGGAGTATTCCAGAAGAAGCAGTAAAAGACAGAGATGCTGAGGCCGATTTAGTAATGTGAACATGAAATGTAAATCCATTGTGAAAACTTTTTGATTATTCAGGATCATTGAACCCAAATATGGGGTTTCGAAACAAAACTAAGGAACACTTACATTATCATATTTAAAAAAAAAATGCTAGGATTGTTAACACTTAAAGTGGTGATGATCCAGGCCCTGCCTGACTCGACTGAAGGCTGGTATGGATGGTCTCAAGCATCTGCTAACCTAGAGCAAACTACAAGTGCCAAGTGTTACAAGTATTGTCTCCAGTTTGAGAGTCACTATCACATGCTGGAGAAGGTGCAGGAAGCTGCCTTACCTTATCTGCTCTTTGTTTTGTTTTGTTGGTTTTTCCGAGACAGGGTTTCTCTTTGTATCCCTGGCTGTCCTGGAACTCACTCTGTAGACCAGGCTGGCCTCGAACTCAGAAATCTGCCTGCCTCTGCCTCCCAAGTACTGGGATTAAAGGCGTGCGCCACCACGGCCCAGCTCATCTGCTCTTTTATCACTTATAAAACAGCTAGAATAGCAAATTGAGCCAGGCCACTGTTTTCAAGTATTATTAAACTCTGTTCTCTGGATCCTCAAAGGCTGTGACATCCATAGACCAGCTCCGAGAATTAAAAGTTTATACATTTACAAAATGACTAATCCCTAAGATCCTAGAATTTAAAAAAAAAGTTTCGAATTCCACAAATGATAAAAGGCAGATGCTTGTTCTCAATTATATTCTAAAGCATCGTCAAGATGTTTCTGTTTACGTGCCTGTGTCTTTGGTCATTAACTTTTCACTCTGTATAATGTTTTTGACTGTTAATTCAGTCAATAAAAGCAGCTCAATAATTAGCTTTGCTGTATTATTCATCTTGCACACGCGCGCGCACACACACACACCCCTCTGTTATTTGAAATAGTGGAGCATTTATGAATAAGTGGGAGAAAGCTCAAGACAACTTACAGATGTGAGTAGTTTGCAAGCAGAAACTAGAGGCCTAAATTAAATTTCTACTGGCCTATGATTTGAAAGCCCTATTTTTCTTTACGTCACATTATTAAAACTTAGTATGAAAACATGGACCAACAATGCCATATAAATTTGATTCTAGAAATTACAATTTGGGGCACCAGTATATATTTGAAACATTAATAGCCAAAGCTGTAATAATACAGTTATTTTTAAAGTATAAAACTTGATATGCAAGACTCCCATAAACTACAGTTTATGAAGAAGAGGGAAAGAAAGCAGGAGTACATTCTTGGAGAGAGTCTTGCAGTGTCTATTCTGGGTTTTTCCCAAACCTTGGTTTTTCAAGAAAAGGCTTCTCTGTGTACTCCCATGTCCTGGAACTCACTCTGTAGACCAGGTTGGCCTCAAACTCGTAGTTATCTGCCTATCTCTGGCTCCTGAGAGCGGGAATTAAAAGTGTGTGCTACCACCATCCAGCTAGAGGTGTCAAGTCTTTAGAAACAAACTAAGTGGTTATTCTCCTTAAAATGTAGCTTCTTATTTGTCCCAGGTCATCCTCAGGACTAGCCACATGGCTGGCCAGAAGGTGGGTGATGGGCTTTGCTGAGTCAGGTGGACATTAGTTTTACAGCCTCTCATTCCGTTTGCTGTCTAGCATCCCAAAGACTTAACATCGGGAACTGACAGATTTCAAATACTGATAGGCAAAGGCAGGAAGATTTAGGAACATGGAGCTGGTCCAAGAGAGCCAAACCCTGCCAGTCTATAACAGAACGCATGAAAACATGTCCCCAGACTGCTCTTTCCATGTGGGATCAAATAAAATACCTGGGAGGAAGGTGCCCTTCTGCTGCTTTACCACATGGCCATCCTGAAAGTGTCCACTTCCTAGTGTAGAGGCCCTGTTCAGAACAGCCACTATATCTCAGTAAGAAAACCAGTTCAAACAAACTTAGCACTGTAAAAAAAAAAATGACACAAGAGTGGTATTTATTATTTTTGTTTTCCTTGATGCCTTTTAAAAAATGTTTCTCTATCCACAGTGCTCAAGAGGAAACATGTACTCCCTGTTTCAGAGAGAAGCCGCCTGTCAATATGGCCATGTCTCCTTTTGTGACAAAGGACAGTAGCTAGACTCATGTGTGCCTCAAACAAATATGTGCTCCTTTTTGGTTGTTTCTGACCCTGTGAATAGTTGGTTAAAAAAAAAAAA
>JADRCC010163234.1:0-13244 GCA_019843855.1 Hylomyscus alleni
TGTGTGTGTGTGTGTGTGTGTGTGTGTGTGTGTGTGTGTGTGTACCATAGTCAATGAAGACATGAATTTAAAAAATAATGTAGGGAGAGACATGAGAAGTACTGAAGCAAGAAGGGTGGATATTTTCAAAATACATTATACTCGTGCATGCAATTTTACAAAGAAAACATTAAAACCACCAAAAAATGTTACAACTCAGAATATGTGTGTCTATATATACACATACATGTTTGTAAAGTATGTCTATAATATATGTAAATATACCTGTATATATTGCCTAATTCATTCATTCTATGGTTTATAAGGTATCTATTTAGAAAAAATCAAGAACAACATGTTTTAGCTCAATGGTCAGTCTCAAACAGTCAAACTCTTCTTATCATTATTTAATATTGGATGTAAATATCTTATTTCACAAAATCTTTGCTTTGTTAATTCCAAAATTTCTTAAAGAGGCTACCTCAATACAATGTTTACAAATATTAATATAAACACACACACATATACATAGTTTATATTTGTAAATATAAGGAAAATTTATTAAAATGGAGCATATCATTATTACTCATGGAAAATAATTTTTATTGTCAATTTCTAATCTCATTCTTTGGGAGAAAGAACAACAAGATCAAATGCCACCACATAGAACATACTTTAAAGCTTATGCAAATAACACTATAAACATAATATTAGTACTTAAGCAGGAGACAATAAACTATCCATTTTCTTGTCCTAAGAAAGAATAGGAAAACTTTTCATCTTAGACTAGATAATTTTAGTTTGATGTGAGCCTTGAGTTCTTTACCTTATACATACTACAATATTGATATTTATAAGCTGTCAAATATTAAATGGCTTTAAGACTCATACTTACATGGAACATAATCAAACTTCTTTTGTTAAACTAGAGGATCCTCAATGGACAAAAATCTAGTCATAGGATTCCACCTGGTTTCCAAGTATTAGTAGAATACGCTCAATGAATACACAAATAAATAGACCTACCAAAGCAGAAACATGCAACCATTGTACAGTTCTAGAATATTCCTGTGTTATAGCTCCCTTAAATAGGGTATGAAAGTATATGCTTACAGCAATATGCTTTCAGAAAGATTGAATCTTGTGATAAGTAAATGTTATAAATTACTAATGCTAACTGCTATAATAGTTTTATTATTCTTAGATTTTCTACTCTATATCATTTAAATCTTTAACAAATTTACATAATGCAAACTTTGAAATAGCTAATTACATGTTAGATTTTATGTCTTAAGATGTATGTCTCAAACTTTTCTGGAATTTAAGCAAGGAGATGACCAACTTAACAGGTAAATGGAGTTTATTAATTTTGCTCAATTTCAATACTTATTCTGCATTTTATATATGAATAGGGGATTTTAAATGATTTTCTTTACTATTTATTAGCAATGTTATGTTCACTTTAATGTCCTTATTTCATGTTTCCCTTACTATGTGTTCCAGTTGTTTTGCAAATGACGCTATATTTAAGCTGAATCACTGCCAAGCCAACTCATGAAAGTCCCCCATTAGTAAAACCTGGCACTGAGTACACAGAGGCTTCAGGAAGATATAAAGGGGAAGAACATGAAGAGTTAGACTTGAACCTTCTGTGTAACTACAGCAGAACATATTTTGAAGCCATTTTCACAATTATATTTAGTCCTTTCCTACATATGCAGTGGAGAATTATTAAGTTAGAATATTCACATTTGAAAAGGTATGTATTATGGTCAAAAATCTTATAGAACATAAGAATTACTTCTGCGCTGATATTGATCTGTAAGCTCCTAGTAATCTCTCATTTGACACCGCCATTTAGTAACTAGTAACCAACAAACATTGACAGTCTCAATGTTTGGCATATTCAATGTATGTGACCAATTCTCTGAAGATTATCCATGGCTTTAATAGACAAATTTCCCTGTTACATAGCATCAGATTCCATGAAAGGCTGTTCATAAGCATTAAACCCAGGCCTACTTAAAAAAAAAAATGTTTCACTTACATAGAAATCTCCATCTTTCCCAATGATTTACATAAAAAATTGAAAGTTCTTTGCAAATATATAAATTTTCCCTATGAATAGTTAAAATTATGTTAACAAGAACTTAATTGTTAACAGGAATATAACACCACCATTAGACATGAACACTAAAAACTAGGAGAGAAAGTTCTACATTTGTTTTATATTGCAGTTATATATGTTTAGGCATCATTTATATAGATTAATACTAGAGTAATTTCTTATTTCTTGCTACTCAACATTTTTGAATACACACTGAAATTATTCAAAAACTCTCTTTGTAAAATTCAGGAGTATGCAGCTGTCAGATGAGCAATTTCAGGAAAATTGAAACAGACTAGAAAAACTTTCTCAATAGAGTGGTTTTTGATTCAGTGTGTTTATTTGGTTAATGTCCTTTTCTGCATTAGTTTTCATCAACTTTCCTTGCCTTTCACCTGTTTTCTGGGATTCAGTCCTCCCATTATGCTAATTTGATTTGGTTCCTGTTTTAGTTAGGGTTTTACTTATATGGACAACATTTAATTGTGTTTAGTTGTGTTAAATGGTAAATACCAACCTGGTATTTAATTATACTTGAGACCTATGATCTATTTATCCTATTATAGTTCACAGATAATATTCTGAAATCTAATGCATTGCACAAGATTCAGAAATAAAATAATGATATTTAACCTTGAAACAGAAGCTGAAAGACTGCTAAATTTGTTATTGATAGATAAATATTTAGTATATGTTCATTGATCCAATGTCTCAGGTATCATTAAAAATATCAGGAATATGTTTGACTTAGAATACAAAATTGTACAAAACAAATTTTTTAGTTTTTGCACATAACAATCTAATGTAAAATAAAAATTATATTAGTAATATCCTACCCCTGACTTTTCCAATATCATGTGACTGGTAGTTGCAGTAATTTCTTGTTTTCTTGATAACATCATTAACTCAAAGTGTTATTCTTTTTAATGTATATTGGATAAGACACATGATCTTTTCTAACCAGGGTAATTTAGTTAGGATGGGAAACATTAAGTAGTTTTACTGTAAAACATAATGAATAATGAAAACAGTGGTAGCAGATAATAAGAATGTCAATGTTTACAAAAAAAAATCTTCAAATTTAACTAGTTTCTTGTGGCAAATATCTTCCAATGCCTCCACAACTAAAAATTTCAGTAGCTGAGTAATCTATGGCCTGCATCTAATAATTTGAAGCTGCTATTTTAAAGGTTTATTTTCATTTTGTTTTATAAAACAATACAGCATATTCAAATTTCTTTTATAAAGTAAAGGCTATGGACATAGAGCTAAGAACTTCCCTAAAGCGAATGAGAGCCTAAATTCAATCTCAAGCACAATGGAAACTTGTACACTATTAATGGTGTAACTGTAACAGCAAACGTTATATTGATGTCTATGTTTATGCCTAAAACTTTAAAATAGAAATTGTTTAAGAGAGTTGCAAGTAAACAGAATGCAACTTTGTGTTCTTTCCCTTTATGAAGCCATGACTGATGTTGATGGGAGTACCCGAGAGACTCTGCCAGAGCTTGACAAATACAGATAGGGAGGCTTGCAGCCAACCATCAGACTGAGCATGGGGACCTCAATAGAGGAGTTAGGGGAAGGTCTGAAGGAGCTGAAGGGATTTGCAACCCCATAGGAAGAACAACAATACCAACCACCAGATCCCTCAGAGCTCCCAGGGACTGAACCACCAACTGAAGAGTACACATGGAGGGACCCATGGCTCCAGCTGCATATGTGACAGAGGATGGCCTTGTATGGCATCAAAGGGAGGGGAGGCCTTGGTCCTGTGAAGGCTCGATGCTCCAACGTAGGGCAAATCTAGGGCTGTGAGTCAGGAGTGGGAAAATCACCATTGTACATTTATTTTCTGTCAGACCGATAAATCTCTGAAGGATCCTAGACCCATAACAGTAATATGAATTTTCTGATCCTAAATGCTTTAACAGTGTGTGAGCAAGTTATACAGAGCTTCTTGAACTATCAATTACTTCTTTGTATTGGAGGTTAAATGCATTTCCGTCTATTGTCCAGAAATGCACACTATTCCACTGTTTTCTTAGTTATCTCACACCGTGTGAAATTATACCAGAGCATCCTTCATTTCTTCCTAAGCTTAGCAGTATGTATTTGTCAACTCTGCCCCACAGCCGGTGGTCTCCATGATTCTTCAGTCAGCTACAAGTAGGTCAATGTTATCAGAGTCCTAAGTAAGTGGAACCATTGATACTTTGTCTTTCTATGGCTTTTTTTCTCCTACATTTTGTTCAGTAGAGTGAAAGTGACGTTTTATACATTGCTACAAATGATAGATCTTTATCCTTTTGTAAGAAAAGTGTTTCTCTGAGTATATATAGCACATTATTTTTCTTCTTTTTTCAGTTTTGGGATGTCCGTTGTTTGAGTTTCATGGATATTGCAGATGGTACGGTAAAGAAACATTGGAGAGAAAATTTAACTTTAACATTTGATTTCATTCCCTTCGTAAATGTATACCCAAGTAAGAAAAGTGGATTATATACTTCTAGTTTGAATACTTTTATATCTCACCTCTAATTGATAGGGCTTTTCGAATTCATTATGTACTTATATATAATATTTAGCTTAAGTTTACATTATGCAGTTTTTCACTTTCCTTTGAGATTAGGGTCTACATATTTACATCCTTTACATGCCACCTACTGTCAGTGTATTTTCTAGGCAACATTGAATGTCTTATAAGAGATGTATAGAGTATACAGAAGGTGAAATTATTATGTTTTTCACTGTCTTAATATGGAAAGTTTTGCAATGTATTATACAAAATAGAAATGCACAAGAGATAAGATCATATGTGAATTTGAAAATCTAGAACTAATATAATAAAAAGCAGAAAAATGTAGAAATACAGAAACCAAATATCTCTACAATAATGATATAAGCAGAGTCCTTACTTTAAAACAGTACAAGATAGCCGGGCAGTGGTGGCACACGCCTTTAATCCCAGCACTTGGGAGGCAGAGGCAGGTGGATTTCTGAGTTCGAGGCCAGCCTGGTCTACAAAGTGAGCTCCAGGACAGCCAGGGCTATACAGAGAAACCGTGTCTCGAAAAACCAAAAAAACAAAACAAAACAACAACGAAAAAAAAAACAGTACAAGATTGAGTCATCTTATGTTAGCATCATCCTGAATATCTTATATGATGAGAATGTGGACTTTAATGGAAAGTATAAATTGTGAGAACAAAGTGAGCTAAATCTTCTTTATACATATCATGACAGAAAATTGTAAAATGAATGAATAAATAAATAAACTGAAAGGAAAATAATTTTAAAATTTCTTATCATAAAACCAAGTCTAACATAAGACTACATATATATGTATATAGTGATGAAGATAAAAATATGCAAATAAATTCCATACCCATTTTAATATTGTCAACCTGAAATAGATGTAGATGTAACACATTATGTACATACTTTGTATGGAAAGACTCCACTGAAATGATTTAAAAGCTTTAAAGATATAAATAGATGGTGAGTTTTACTGTTAGAAAACATTAATTATATGAAATAACTTTATTTCAACCTTTTTATATATTCATTAAGATTCATTCAAATTGTCAGCATTGTATTTTATAGAGATGAAAAAACAGATTCATCTGGAAAGGTATGATACCTAGAATTGCCAGCCTACCACTGCAGTGAAACACAGCTTTGGGACCAGGAGATAACCTGATTTCTAGGCTTAAGATAAAGCAACTGTTAACACAGTGTGTTATACAGGTTAGAGAAGAGATACAGAGAAATGTAACTGTCCACTCAACTGCATTATTTCTAGAAAAATTGGTGCTTACAAATGGATTATCATTTATTTTAAAATAGTTTGACATAACAGTATGCATGTTTATAAATATTCAATATCCTCTTCATACCTTTCACAAAAATAAAATAGTCAAACCTATACTAATCAAAGACATACACAAAATAAAAATTTTCAACTTCTAAAATGAAGTATAGAAAAAAACTTGATGGTTAAGTTTCAAATGAAATACCAGAGGCATACAGGATGAAAGAGAAAACTAGGCTGGGTTTTATTACAATTAAACAGACTCTGAAAATACATTGGCAAGCAAATAAAAGGAGAAGCTCAGACTAAACAAACACATTTGTGAAGCCCATTGGTAATAACTGGCCTGTATCTCTGCTGCACAAAGAGAGGATAATAAATAGCAAATTTAAAAATGGGCAAAAATAGGAACAATGGATAATATCAAATGATGTATGCAAATGAAAAATAAATATATGGAAAGTTAGTCATCATCATTATTAATTGAGAATTGCTAATTTAAAATATGCTATGATATACATATCATAAAATTCCAAATTTGAGTACACTAACTACATCAGGTTATAAAATTATAAACATAGTATATGTATTCTATTTTTAAGGAAATATGATAAAGACAATTTAGAGGGCATATTAATAAGTTTTTTTAGTGAGTTAAACTAGTCTTACAATACAATTTGAATGGTATTTTATGCATTTGTCAAACTGACATAATCTTTTACATGTCTAAACTGCAGAAAGTATTCAAATGAATTCCTTAAATATGAAGTGACAAAGAGATCTATCAATGATTGATCAGATAGACAATGATGAAATATGCACAAATTGACTGCATTCAGCAGTGAGATGAGATATAATGCTACACAGGGAAGGTTGCAATTCAAATGCATATGGCTAAGAGAAAGAAGAAAGTCTACAAAGATTACATATAAACCCCATATATGTTCAATCACAAGGAAGTAAAGCTGTAACATAATAGGGATGTATTAGTTATACAATATGAATTTGGGATTATGCTTAGGTCTTCATAGGATAATGTATAAACATTAATACGTACAAAATTTAAATCCATCAGTTTTTGAAATACAACTCCTACAAGTAAGGCTTACAGGTCTTCAGCAGTAAAAAGGCTCGGAAGGATTTTCAGAGTCAGAGGACCAGAAAGTCTATTGGGAAACTGTATCCCAGACATGTCTGCCAAGACAAGTCATGAACAATGACAATATCAATACACATGAAATGTGAAGGGTAAACACTTCACAGGGTTCCATCCCTGTGGAATTGACCAAAGAGCTATGGTCAATTCATTAGTGCTGAGAGTGAGAATTAACTGCTTCCCGGGAAGAGCCATTTAAATGATGGGAGAATAGATGAAAAATACACAAAATTAAATGGTTTTCAAATGTATTAAATAAGAAAATGAATAATAAATAAATCCTATTGTTTCAAGACTGTATTCTTTTCTCAATGTCTCAAGTAGCAGATATTTCAACTCAGCTTTATATGTTATGTTATATATGCTTCATTATTTATTCAACAATACTAAGCATTGTTAATCAATTCATAACTTTATATTTACAGAAAAAATATAGTAACAATGATTTCAATTCTACAAGGAGCTAATACTCCATTTCTAATATTTTTGTATGTGTCAAACAACATATCTATAGCCATTTGAGAATAACGAAAATTGGTTTCTTTGTTCATGTGCTACTATTGTATCCAGAATTGTATTAAAAGCTTGGTTGTTTTGCATGAACAGAAAAACAATGTAAAGAAGAAGAACTACCCTTTTCAATGCATCTGATCATAAACTTGCCTGTTCCCTCTAAGCTGAGTTTCTATGGATGTGTTTGTTTGAATGGCAATATTTTAAATGATACCTTTATACAATGTTTCTCTCTCTTCAGTGGGCACATTCAAATGCATTTGTGGAACCCAGCCATGCATATAAACAGCAATTTTTCAAATATGTGTTTCTAAAACAAGCCATTTCTAGCTATCCCACAGCACAAGGTCCAACTGAAGTATTATTATAATCATCTAATTAAATGATAGCCAAAGCAGAGAAGAAAATTATTGTCCATTGGCAATGAGACACACACACAAAAGCAAACAAACATCAGTGGAAGAGAACAGCTGTAGAGTGTGTACAGATGCATTTATCTTTGTTAGATGGGTGAAATAAAAATGTAAATCATAGAGAATCTGAACATGGAAGTAGTTGCTTATTCACTATTGATGAATATATATCTTAATTGTGATCCGTCACGCAGCAATTTCTCCCTATTACATGTCTCTCTCAGTGTTTTCACTCTCTTTCCCTTACTTTATTGTTTTATTTTTTCTTTCATTTCTGACTTCTAAATGTTAGGAAGCCTCAGGACTCATATCCAAGATCTTTTCTCTTTTATCTCTGTGCTCATCCCAGAGATGATTCCAAGCTTGAATTCCACATATTCATGAATTTCAAACATTTGTCTGCATTTCATTTTTTTTAAATGCAATCTGATCCATTTCATGTGGGTCTCAGGTTCACTATACAGCTCCATCTGGCTTGGAGCTCTTGACCCTCCCAAGTTCTGGAATTGTAGGTCTGTACCTTCAAGTTCTTCTCAACAATTCTTCTATAAATTAGTGTTATCATCAGTATCTATTTTACTAAATGGAAGAATCTAATAATCCATTTTCTACTATGGGAGTTCTTAACTGCACAATAAAGTATGAATTTGATATCTATATTTCTACAATAAATTAAGGATCATTAACCTTGAACATTCTTGTCTACTTTTACCCAATAAGAATGTAAAACTTCCTCTATTTTTGCACCTAAAAAGAAGTTGATTTTTCCATGTATTCATTATTGTGTTTTGGTATTATTTGAGTTTGAAACAACACTTAATAGGGTATGATTTTCCTAAATATATTAGTGTATTAGTTGTCATTACAGTTATGACTTTAGAGGTAGCTTTTCATGCCTCCTTGAAATGTTTTTTGTTTGTTTGTTTGTTTTTGTTATTTTTTGTTGGGGTGAAGGACTATCAACACAGTAAGCTCCCATTTAACTTTTTTTTTTTTTCAGCATTGACCTATACTCCAGTCTTATCTCTTACTGTAGAGTAACAGCTCAACCACTCCAGGATATACCACGTGTTTAGGAGTAGTTGACCAACATGTAATAGACTCTATAGTTTGATATATGTTTTTATTTGGTTACATGACAATGACAATGTAGAATATCCAGGAAATACTGTGTGGGTGCTTTAGTCATGGTAGTCTACTGTAGCAAGAGATATAGAGACCATCTAGATTCTACAGTGCCAAGATTGATGGAAAACCCTTCCCACTTGTCAAGGATCTGTGATGAATTTGGGTGGCCTTTGTGCTTATTTCATAGATTGTGTGTGTAACAAGCCCTTCTTGCTTTTACTATGCTGTTCATACACATAGCAACATTTAGCTTCACCAAGATCACTCAGGCTGAATGTCCTGTGGATGACTCTACATTTTTTCCCCAATATTCTTTCCAGGATTAAAACCCTCCTGTCTTCTATCTGCCTTTATCAATCCTCTGGAAGTGACTATTAATCCCAAGGATATTGAGATATGTAATCATATACCTAGAGAAGCAGCTAGATTCAAACTAAGTCAGCCCATGGCACTGGTGAAATGCAGTGGGGTCCTCCTTGCATAATGGTTCTGAGGAAGATCTGTCTGATCAACAGAGACCTAGAATATAGGGAATCTATGATGAATGAACACTTAAAAATTATTCTTGGAAAGATGGTATCAGTAATTGATAGGTACACATCAGGAGAGGTTGCTTGGTACTCTGAGCAATTAAAGTAGTATGAAAGATGGATGTTATTTGATGACTGGACCAATACCCACAAACATTTAATCTGCCCCTCACCTTGCATAACTGTGTAACCACATTTACTACCAGTTGAGTAAGTGCTCATGTTTACAGGACATGCCTTGCTAGATGTTTATTTTTGGGTTTCAGAAATTTTGCTTTGTAGTGCAAATTAACAATCAGGACAGATTGACCCAGTGAGAGTGGAGAATAAGGAAAGGAACATATAAGGGCTTTTTATAATGATGCTGTTTTCTAATACTGATGTGACGATTTCTTTTAATAAAATAATCAATGATGTCACTGCTCAAGCTATTTGGGGCCACTTGCTTGAAAGTCAACAGGTGGTCAATACCTTCAGTTGCTCGGAAGCCCCTCATCAGTCACTGGATGTGAACCTACAGCTAGACATGCTCAATAGCAGTAACAGATTGATGGTGTGTATTATGCTGTTTCTGAGGTTGGTGTTTCATTTTGTTTCCTTGGAGTTTTTTGGGTGGGTTGTTGTTATAGTGAATTTTTGTTTGTTTTATTTTGTAAAATAATTTCTTAAATTTGGCTGGGTAGGGAAGGAAAGAAGATCTTAAAGTACTTGTGGAAAGAGAAGAATGTAATCAATATATGAAAATTAAAATTAATTTAAATAATAAAGATATAAGCCAGGTGATGGTGACACATGCCTTTAATCCTAGCACTTGGAAGGCAGAGGCAGGCAGATTTCTGAGTCTGAGGCCAGCGTGGTCTACAAAGTGAGTTCCAGGACAGCGGGCTATACAGAGAAATCCTGTCTTGAAAAAAGCCAAAATAATAATAATAATAAAGATATAATAAATAGATACAGTGTGATTTATCTCGATACCTAAAATTTGATTTCCTAATGTTTATACAGCATTTATATTCAGAAATTATAGTATTTCATTCTCAACTTCTTTGTTAAACTGTCTGCACAAAACCTTTCATACTATATGAATTTTTTTATTGGATATTTTCTTTATTTACATTTCAAATGTTCTTTCCTTTCCCAGTTTCCTCTCTGTAAACTCCCCATCACATCCCTATTGGCCTGCTTTTATGAGGGTGTTTCCTCACCCACCCACCCACTCCCACCTCCCCACCCTCACATCCCATTACAGTAGGGCATCTAGCCTTCACAGAAGCAAGGGCTTCTCCTCCCATTGATGTCCAACAAGGCTATCCTCTGCTACATATGTGATTAGAGCCATGGGTCCCTACATGTATACTCTTCAGTTGATGGTTTAATCCCTGGGAGCTCATGGTGTCTGGTTGGTTGATATTGTTGTTCTTCCAATGGGGTTGCAAACCCTTTCAGCTCCTTCAGTCCTTTCTCTAACTCCTCCACTGGGGAAGGGGAACTTTGTCCTCAGTCCAATGCTTGGTTGCAAGAATCCACCTCTGTATTTGTCAGGCTCTGGCAGAGCCTCTCAGGAGACAGCTATATCAGACTCATGCCAGCATGCACTTCTTGATATTTACAATAGTGTTTGAGTTTGATGACTGTATATGGGATGGATCACCAGGTGGGGTAGTCTCTGGATTGTCCTTTCCTTATGTCTCTGGTCCACAATTTGTCCCCATATTTCCTCCCGTGAGTATTTTGATCCCCCTTCTAGGAAGGACAGTGGCACCCACACTTTGCTCTTCCTTCTTCTTGAGCTTCACATGGTTTGTGAATTGTATCTTGTGTATTCCAAACTTCTATTTACTTGGAATGCATTTATGGTATAAGTATCATTATATACTTTGACAGTTTCCCATTCACCCATTCTCTCCTGCTTTCTTAAAATAACTCATAGATATAACTACATATTTCTTCTTAAACACCTGGTGGGATTCTTTAAGTTTAGTCAGAGTCTTAGAGTACTTTCTTTTATATGCTGGTAATGGGGCATTTTAAATTGTACATTCAGTTCCTTTAACTAGATTTAAAGTATTTTTTTCCAGTTCATTATTTTCCAAAAATGCAGCTTAGTTTGTGTGTTTCCAACATTTTTCTTACTAATAGAATTGGTAGGCAAGTGTACTCCATAGTATTTTTTCATTATTGTTAATATCTATAGAATCAAAATGAATTCCCATACTTTTCAAATATAGGTTTGACTTTCATGCCTTACATTTTTCCCTGTTATCCTGAACAATGCTTTATTGTATTGTATTATTCTAAGAAGGTATTTTGGGAAGTTTTATTGGTTTTATTACAACATTTTTATTTTTATTTCATTGTTGTTTTAATATGGCTATATATAAAATATTTAATTTTCTCATTTCTTCTTCTAGCTTGTCTAACACAAAACCTAGTATTGCTTTTAAATCTTCCATTCATATCAAGAATTCATATAAAAGAATTTATACCATGCATACACGTTTACTTTGCTCTGATAGGGTTCCTTTAGCTATGACTTCAACAATATGTTACAAAACTTTAGGCAATGTCTTCTTTAATATTTTAATCAGTTTAAATAATTTTGATTTTTGTACACATTCATTCCATTTATTTGTTTATTATTATTCTTTATTGCTAGATATAATTATTTCTAGATAGATATTTGTACTTCTACTACTCATATATAGATTATTCATTTTATATTCTAAGACTACATTTCCCATGATAATTATTACTTCTTATAATTTATTTTATGGATCAGATTATATCTTAGTGAACATCTTCTGTGCATCTGAGTGGAATATTAGTTATTGAAAATTACAGTAACACTGAGACTAACATATACTAATGTCTAATTGTCTCTTTGATGTTCTTTAGTAATGGCCTATAGTTAACCAAAAAAGAGTTTACCACTGAGTAAATTACATATAATTTTCCAAACTCATCTCTCTCAGTGCATTTGTGCAATTTGTCAAACCACAGATGCACATATCATTATGTGAAATACTTATATCAAAATATTTTACATAATAAAATACATAAGTATATTACAAATCTTTCATAAATAATGATAATCTAATATAACCAAGAAATTACATAGAAAGATAAAAACCAGTATTTGACATAATTTTGTTAATGACTTACTTTAAAATAGCATTTACACTGCTGAACGAAGTATATTGCATTCATTTTGAAACTGGAGTTTGGCCCCTGTTAATACCGTACAACTGTATTAGAAGATAGCAGAAGACACACATCAAATGGTTAACAATAAACTTCATCCAGAAAATATTTTATATTAGCCTACAGATATTGTTTAATTTTATACTTTCTATTCTCAGAGCTTGTAACGTTTTATATTGTAAAAAAAATGGTCTCCACGTCCATGTCAAAACAATGTACACCAATTATTTTGTTTCTACTTTTTACATAACAACTAGTAGAAACTAGTGGAGAAAAAGATTAGGTATACTATCAGAATATATTTGATCATTCACATTTAAATTAAATTCAAAACCTTAGTAAATCTTGCACCTAAACAAGCCACAGGAGTAATCAAATTATAAAAAAAAAAAAAAAAAAA
>JADRCC010163235.1:0-18733 GCA_019843855.1 Hylomyscus alleni
GTGTGTGTGTGTGTGTGTGTGTGTGTGTGTGTGTGTGTGTGTTATGTATGTATGTATGTGTGCTGTTTCTGTGGTGCTGGAGTTGGAACCCGGGGTCCTGTGGATGCTTGGCAAGCACTTTACCCCTGAGCTGCGTCCCCGCCCGAGGTTGTGTGTAGATATGTTGGTGCTCATATGCATGCGTGTAGAGGTCAGAGGTCCAGCCTTTGGTGTCTTTCCTCTCACTAGGACTTGGTGTTTACTCACTGGTTAGACTACAGCTGGCCGGCCAGCAAGCCTCTGGATCCACCTTGTCCCTACTTGTAGAACACTGAGATTCCAATCACATGTCACGGCCCTGCTGTACATGTATGGGGATTGACTCAGGTCCTCATGCCCGTGCTTAGCGTACCTTCATGAATGAGCCTGCTTCTCAGTAGAATCCTCTGTACCCTGCAACCTAACTTTAAAAAAATGATTTGTTCTTCTGTGTGTGGGCATTTTAGTGCCTGGTGCCCAGGGAGGCTGGAAGAGGGCAAGAGTTCCCTCAGACCGGAGTTCCAAGCTGTGTGAAGTTGCCAGTCCTCTGGACAAGCGGCCAGTGCTCCTAACTCCAGCTCATCATTCATTTGCCATTATCTAGCAGATCTGAATCATGCTGGCATGTGTAGAGCTTCCTCTGTCTCTCTTCCTTTGTTTCTGAATGTTATTCAAAAATACCTTATAGACCATCAAACGTACTTTATATATACTCGGGTAATTATTTAGAGTTGTACAGCCATCTCTACCTCATCCAAACATCTCCCCTTTATGTCGTCTGTCAATCCTGGTGCCCAGGTCAGACTACCAATGACACGTTTTCTGGTCTGTCTTCCATTGCTTCAACTCCGTATCTAACATTTTGAGAAACTGCGGGGCTACAGCTCTATCAGATATGTGATAAAATGCTGTCTGTCTTGACGGGGTCTGTGGCTTGATCTTCTAGCACCCCACAAGCCTGGCATGCTGGCAAGGAGAAAGAGAAGAACTGCCAACTTGTTCATACCCACGAGCAGTCCACTGTTTGAGCTTCAGTCTGGAGGCTACAACAGTGGTTCTCAACCTTCCTAACACTGGGGCCTTTTAATACAGTTTCAAAAGTTGCGCTGACCTCCAACCATAAAATTACTTTCATTGCTTTATAACTGTAATTGTGCTACCATTACTAATCGCAGTGTAAATTCCCATGTAATAGCGGTGTAAATTCCCGTGTTCTCTGATGGTCTTAGGTGAGCCCTGTGAAAGGGTCATTTGACCCCAGGGCTTGTCCCACAAGTTGAGAACCTCAGGTCTAGCGTATGACCTGTGAGGGGATCGGTGTGTGTTTAGTGTGTGTTACCGGGTAGAGCACTGTTGCGAAGGTCGGCTGCTGACTGACAGCATGCTCTTGCTGCCTGTCTCATTTGGTTAGTGAGAAAGAGAAGGGCCTTCCCCGCTGTTTGTTTGCACTGTCTTTTATCCTGCAGTTTGTCGGTGTGGGGTGTGTATATTGAGCCCTGTTAGGTCCTTACACTTGTCTTCCTGATGGATTGGTGTGTGTGTGCATGCTTGTGGAGGCCAGAAGTCAGGTTTGCATGCTTTCTCCCACCGCTCTCTAGCTTATTACTCTGTAGCTCACTTACTCTGCTGTTCTCGGTAGCCAGTCTCCTGTCTCCACTGCTGTCTGTAGTAAGGTTATAGACGCATGCCCTTGCACTGAGTTGTCTGTAGGTGCTGAGGATCTGAATTCAGGTCCCCATGCTCGTGCAGCAGTCGCTGAGTGACTGTGTTATCCCTAGGAACTACCATGTCGCTAGCGTGGCGTAAGCTGTGCTCTCACCACTTGGGAGGCTGAGTATGGACAGCATCTATCTCAAAAGCTAAAATGCTACTCATGGTCTCTAGTTAAGCTCTTCGCCCGAAGGTCCATTTTGCCCGCTACCGCTTTGAACTGCTTAGCTGTCCAATGCCACCATTTGCACAGTATCTTCTCCTGTTCTTCTCAATCTGTGTATATCATAAAATCTCAAGTGAGCTCTAACCAATAGCATTTAATATAGACAATATTTAGTTTTTAAAAACATCCATTCTGATAGTCATTACCTTTTCATT
This sequence comes from Hylomyscus alleni, assembly GCA_019843855.1. Classification (NCBI taxonomy): domain Eukaryota; kingdom Metazoa; phylum Chordata; class Mammalia; order Rodentia; family Muridae; genus Hylomyscus; species Hylomyscus alleni. The sequence continues at coordinate 2,110 of JADRCC010163235.1, forward strand.
AGCATGCTTATTGGTCCAGTTAATGTAATTATTGAGGTATTAGATTTACAGAACTTTTTTTGTTGTTGTTTTTTGTTTTTTGAGACAGGGTTTCTCTGTGTAGCCCTGGCTGTCCTGGAACTCACTCTGTAGACCAGGCTGGCCTCAAACTCAGAAATCTGCCTGCTCTGCCTCCCAAGTGCTGGAATTAAAAGGGTGTGCACCACCACTGCCTGGCCCAGAGACAAGAATGGCCTCTAACTCTGGATCGTCTAACCTAGGCCTCACAGTTGATAAGATTAGAGGCCTGCCCACCATTCCCAGCTTGCTCCTCTTGTTTCAAGGTAGCTCCCAGGGAGCTGTGCCTGCATCAGTACATGTTAGTGGTCAGTCATCCCCTGAGACAGACTTTACCAGGAACTGTGTGTGTGAACTGAGAAACTCGTCTAAAGGTTGAGCAGTTTACAGATCCAGCTAGCTCTTGCCTCGACGAGGTGAGGCTTCCTATTCAGCTAGTTGTGGGAAGTGGCTGGTGTCCTTACCACAGGTGTGCTTCCTGAGAAGTATCCAGGATGCCTTAGATTTTCCTGGATTGTGTTCAGTTCTGGCAGGGGTGGCGGTCTTACCACTAGGCAGGTCTCCTGCCTGTCCAGGCCTGACCAGGCAGAGATGGCACATGCCCAGTCTAATGCCACTTGATTGTTCTTACAAAGGTCCACTAGTTATTCAGAAAATGTTTCTTCATTTGTTTTTGTGCTTTGAACACAAATTTCCAGGGTCTGGAAGTTGACATCTTTGATAGCTGTGTTCAGTTAGTATGACTTTTGGGGGATACTTGTCAAACTCTCTTTTCTCATGCTTGACCTCCCCAATCTTGTGTTTGTTCTTGAGACCCCAGGTTTGTTTTACCTACTAGGCAAGGTTCCAGCCCGGCCTTACCCCAGCAGCCCGTCCATTCTCTTCAGGCACTGTGCTGCTTGTTGGATGTCCAGCACATCTGCCTGTCTCAGGGTGGCAACCCTGTAGGTTGCCTATGCTTGCTTGTCAGCCCTGGTGGAGGCAGAGTGGCTTGTGTTTTGCCCCTTTCTTACCCTACAACTCTCTTCCCAGGGAAGACACTAATCAAGGTGTCAGAAGCTGAAAAGCGCCTGGGAGCAGCAGAGCGGGATTTCATTCACACTGCCTCCCTCAGCTTCCTCACACCCTTGCGCAACTTCCTGGAAGGGGACTGGAAAACAATTTCGGTGAGGAGTCTGGGGCCACTCCTCCGAACTCTGTGCATAGGTTTTCATCCAGGCAGGGAACCCAGACCTCCTCAGAGGTGACTCCTGCAAGCTGAGTGACCAAGAATGACTGTTCATTCCTGGATCTCAGTTTGCCAGGGGTCTCTGACCAGGTCTGGCCCTTCTCACTGTCCCCGTTACCCCTGCAGAAGGAAAGGCGGCTCCTGCAAAACCGGCGTCTTGACTTGGATGCCTGCAAAGCCCGGCTAAAGAAGGCCAAGGCAGCCGAAGCCAAAGCCACGGTAAGTGTCCCTGCCCCCTCCTTGCCCCCAGGCTCTGCTGGGGAGTCCAGGGGTGGGGTATGCAGGAACCTGATGTTTGGCATGCTTTTCTTCCTTGGCTGGGGCTAGACTGTGCTGCCTGGTCAGGTCATGGTCTTTGTCCCCACGCCAGGGAACCCTGGTGGCTTCGGACAGAAATGTATGAGGTGGGCAGACTCCCAGTGCCTGTAACTGGGCTGGGCACCCTGCAAGCCTCTAAGACATCAGATGGAATTCTTGCATGCCTTTCCTGCCTCAGTGGATGCTCAGCCTGGCCTTGCCTGGGCATGGCTCCCTTACTAACTCTCCACCTGCTGCTTGAACATTGGGTACAAGGTGCCCTATGCTCCCCTAGGCTGTGGAGAACACCAGAGCTGGCCAGCCCCCCATAGCCCATGCAGGGACTGTGGAAGGAGCAGGGCCTGGGCCATCCTGTTCCTCCTACACCCCCAGCCCACAGGGGCCTGCTCAACCAGGACGGGACAGGCTGGATCAGAAGGGCTGAGCACTGTCTTGGTATGCAGGCTGCTTAAGGGTGTAAGGGACCTAACAGCCACCACAGGTCCTGAGAAGGAAATTCCTAGGCCCAGGGTATGTTAGGGAAACTTCTCTGTGCTTCTCAGCCTCTTAGCTGAAGAAGAAAGGTGGTCTAGACTAGGCGAACCTGCCAGGCTCTCCATTGCTCACCACCTTCATTCGACCTTCCTCCCTACAGCACAGTCAGTGTGCTCACTGGGGCCTACACTGCCTCTGGCGAGAGCCATAGCCTGGTCCCAGTCACCAGTGTGCATGGTCCATATGTGAAGAGAATATGGCTCTTGGGATCACTTGTCAGTCACCTGTGCAGAACAGCCCCACCCCGTCACTTCTGCCTTTCCTTAGTCACTACAGGGTAACCGCTCTCCTCTTGGGGCCTGTGAGTCGTGTGAGGTATGAGCAGTGTCTCTAGGGCCTGCTACCCAGGACTCCTGAGGGGTCTGGCTGTGCCTGCTCCCCCTGCTGTGGACTTACTAACTCTCTGTTTTTGTTCCTTTCCGTTCTGCTTTGGGTAACTTGGCTCAGTGTGAGGGCGATGTGAGTATACCCGTCCCCTGTGCTGTGCTGTTCTGCTTCCGGTTCGCCCATCCTGCCTGAGGGCCCAGGTGCTGTGGCCAGCCCAGGGCATGCCCTCGGGCTTTTGCAATTGGCTGGCCTCCCTGCAGAGTCTCTGGTTTGTGAGGATGCAGGCATTGGCCTGTGAGGCAGCTTCTTGCAAATGTTAAAAGCCTGTCACTCTGTCCATCCATGCATTCATCTATCTACTCTTGTGGGGAGGGATCTGGCCTTGATGGAGGAGCCAGAAACAATGTGAAGTTCTGAGGTGGGGAGGGCCTCCCTGCGTGCCTGAGACCCAGAAGAGGAGCAGGCCTAGCCTGTGGGCTCCTTGGGCTCCCAGCACATCTGCCCAATGGATCTTCAGTTTGGACCCACTGAGTCTCTAAGTCTGTCTCATCTCCAGCCGGCTGGAGTGGGCAGAGGGTTTGTGTTGTATCTGTCTTTCCTCCTGTCCCGGGGAGCCAGGGTTTCTTGCATCTCCTTATAGGAGACCCTGGGGCCATCTCCTGGCCTCAACACTGGTCCTGGCCCAGGGTGACCCCTTCCCCATGAACTCTGTTCCCTGCCAGACGGTGCCTGACTTTCAGGAGACTAGACCTCGTAATTACATTCTCTCGGCCAGCGCCTCCGCGGTAAGCACCCCTCCCACCATGCCTTGCCCCGCCCTGGCCTCCTTGGCTCTGCCAGTGCAGGGCTAGAAGACAGCAGGTGAGGCAGAGGGCCCTGCTCAGTTGCAGGTTGTCCTGAGAGGCAGCTCAGAACAGGGAAGTGACAACTCCATGTGCCCCAGTCTGGTCCAGCAGGCAGGCTGAGCTGGCTTCTCCCTAGGCAAGGTAGAAGATATTCTGACTACCTGTACAGAACCCCTTCATGTCCTTAGGACAGCACAACCAACCAGCTCTAGGGAACCTGAGGGACTTTCCATTCTATGCTTTCCTCCATAAAGGTACACCACTCCAACCTCCTTATGGGTCTGGGGGGACCCTGAGGTAAGAGAGGAGGCTGCCTAGGTCTGGCTTCCTGTCTCAGATTTTTGCCTTAGTACCATGGTAGGTTGCAAGCTAGATGATCTCAGAACCTCCCGGAAAGCAGGTGGGAGGTCAACCTGAGGAGCAGGTCGGAGGCAAGATGGAGGCAGGCTGGGCTGGTACAGTAGCCTAGTTGAGTTAGTGGGTATATATTGACTGTGGGGGATTGGTCAGCCACACCTCTCTCCCTGTGCCCTGGGTGAAACTCTCCTGCACAGGCCATCTGACCCTCTGCTCCTGTTCTGAGCATGCCACTGTATGATTTGTGCTGTCATTCCATGGCTGGCCATTGTCTTTGAGATGTCAGTGCTTAGGCCTGTTAGCTAGCCCTCCAACATGGCACATAACAATGGTGCTTTCACTGTGGGCTATGCATTCTGCTGGCCCAGTTCAACAGTCCATGTGTCAGGGTGTTGTCCTAGGCCAGATTTCCACAGATGACCATAAATTGGGTCTCCTAAGTCACGGTGGGGGGAGGGGGGCTTTTCTTCCCTAGACTCCGGATGACACTTCCCGCTCCCCTCCCTGGGCCGAGTGGAAGGAGAAACATCCCGGAGGGTGGAGGCTGCCCTGTTTTTTTCTTTTGCCACTGACCCCCAGTGTGACTCTGGCTCGAGGCTGCCTTTCTCTGCCGGAGGACAGAAAGGTTCAGTGACTGGCCCAGGGTCACTTGTCCTGTCCTGCCTCCGAGCAGGAGTCAGGGTGGGGTGGGGACATTCGGTCTCTAAGACCCACTTAAGAGTTGGGGGAGGCTGTAGGAAAAGTACAAGCAAGACTTGCAGCTGGCTGGCCCTGCATGCAGCATGCTAGATGGGATGCGTGCCTCCTCTCTGCCCTTACACCAAACCTTGTTCCAGCCTCAGCTCCTGGTTGGGCTAGGGTGGGTTGTGCAAGATAGGGTGGGCAGAGGTTGGGTCCCTGGGAGCTGGGGTAGGCACAGGCTCTGGTGTCTGGCTGTCCCTGCTTCTCCACTGACCAGTGCCCACCTTGCCTTCCCTGCTGCCCGGTGCTGTTGGTCCCCACAGCTTTGGAACGATGAAGTCGACAAGGTGAGTTGGGGTTTAGGGAACTTGAGGATAAGGTCTAAAAGGTCGAGGATAGGGACCCAGATGTAACTGCTGCTCTAGATGGGGAGTCTTCAGCTTTCAGTTCTGCCTTACACTCACTGGGGTACTGGCTGGGGAGACCAAATCCCTTTGGGTAATGACTGCCCCACGGCGCTTTAGGTCCAGTAGCGGCATCTCCTGATAGGTTCTACCCTGTCACTGCAGCTACCCACAGGTTCTAAATGGGCTCTGGCTTCTCTGGCTATCAGTTATAGGTGCAGTGCCATGGGTAGAGCCAGGCATCTGTGTTCCTGGAGGACAGTGATACTGTTTTCCACTAAGGAAAGCTGGTAGAAAGGACGTGGGATGGAGCTGCTCTCATGACTGCCTTCCCCACTTAGGCTGAGCAAGAGCTTCGAGTGGCCCAGACAGAGTTTGACCGGCAGGCAGAAGTGACTCGTCTCCTGTTGGAGGGGATCAGCAGTACCCATGTGAGTCCTACATTTGTGTCCCACTGGGTTTTGCCACAAGCAGAGGCCACAGAGCCACAGCCTGGGCATTCTACCCCACCCAGTGGTTTCTAGAGTCTGGTCTGTCAAGCACGTTCGGAGACAGGCCATGCTGAGGCCAGAGGTTAGCTGGAGACCTTCCTTCCAGGTGAACCACCTTCGCTGCCTCCATGAGTTCGTCAAGTCTCAGACAACCTACTATGCACAGTGCTACCGCCACATGTTGGATCTGCAGAAACAGCTAGGCAGGTGTGGCTGGACCCAGGTCTCTGAGGCCCCCTATCTCCCAGAGCCAGTGAGTGGCCCAATGCTTTTGGCCAAGGGCCTTCTCTTCTGAGCTCAGAAAACCACATGATACATAAGGTTGGACTGGAGGCTCTGCCTAGAACCCCACCTGGGCACCTCATGTGGGGCTCCTGGCAGTTCTAGTCTTTGTGCTGGAGAGGTGGGCAGGGACAAGCAGGTGGGACCATCTCAGCTTCCTTATTTTGTTTTTCTCTTATGCTGCCAGCTCCCAGGGTGCCATGTAAGTTATTGGGGGTTGGGCCTCCTTGTGTCTCTGGCCTGTCTTATAGTGTATGCTGGGCTCTCACAGGTTAGCACTGGCTGCTCACATATCATTCTCTCTAGATTTCCAGGCACCTTTGTGGGTACTACAGAACCTGCCTCCCCACCCCTGAGCAGCACCTCACCTACCACCACTGCGGCCACCATGCCTGTGGTACCTGCTGGGGCTGGCTTGGCCCCTCCAGAAGAGGCAGCCCTCTGCCTGGAGGAAGTGGCTCCCCCAGCCAGTGGGACTCGAAAGGCCCGGGTACTCTACGACTACGAGGCAGCTGATAGCAGTGAGCTGGCACTGCTGGCTGATGAGGTTGGTCTAGGGTCCTGAGGGGGAAGGACAAACTGGACAGACCAGAAGCACTGAGTCTGCACAACTCTGGTCATTCTCATGGAACCCCTGGACCCTGGGGAGGGTCTGTGGGAGTCAGGGGAAGTGACTGCAGGTCTGAAGAAGCAGTCCTTAACCTCTCTGGCCCAGTACAGCCCTGAAATAACATCTCTCACAGGGAGGTAGCAGCTTTGCCCCGGCTTAGTCGTGGGGCTAGGCACACCCATGTCTAGGGCATAAGTTTCTTCTCCTCTCCCAACAGCTCATCACCGTCTACAGCCTGCCAGGCATGGATCCTGACTGGCTCATTGGTGAGAGAGGCAACAAGAAGGGCAAGGTTCCTGTCACCTACCTGGAACTTCTCAGCTAAGCAGCCCCTTCCCAGGCTCTGCCACTTACAGTTGTCTGCTGGTGACAGCTGCTTAGGATGAGAGACCTAACCCTTTTCTGGCTGTGCCTGTCATTCAGCTATTAAGGACCCCACAAGACAGAATGACTCCAGGCCCCTCTGCTAGCTCTGCTTCTGACCTGCCACGCTGCACACCCCAGCTTCCCGGCTCTCTTAAGGCAGGAGGGTCACTACATTTGACACCACCATGGGCCCAGGATATGCTGGGGATGCTCTTGGCATGAAAGGAACATCTGCCTTCTAGCTGTGGAAGGTTCAGGGGGACAGCAGCAAACAGGCAGGGCTGGGAGGAGACCAGAAGGGTCAGCCAGAGCAGCAGCACCAAGTGCTGCCTCCCCACTTCCCTCATGGCTCTGGCTGGGTACAGTGGTTACAACCGCCATTCCCTCAGTTTCTAACTAACGTTCTGACTTCTGCCTGTCTGCTTGCTCTCTAGCAAATAAATCCTCCTTTGTGTGCAAATTGCCTGAGCTCTCTTGTCAGAATCTCAGAGTCCATGAGCCACCCTAAAAGTGTGATGGAAGATTTCATTGGTTTCTTGGGGTAAGGTTGCAAGGAGCCATAGCACTAGCTGCTCCCAGAGTACAAAGCAGAGGAAAAGTCCTTATGGCATCCCAACTCCTAGTGTTCCTCACATACAATTACACAACATTTTGTGCCTAAGGAAAATGTCCATCCCTAAACATGGACCCACAGGACTAGTGGCTTGCCAGTCAGGGAACGGGGAAGCTTCAGTAGCCAACAGCTATGGGCTCAGCCTGAAGCTGTGAGGGACAAGAGAGCATCAACCTCTTCAGGGTACTAGTTTGTAAGTAGCAGGAGGGAGCCCTATATCAGCCTGATTCTAGAAGCATCCAGTGTGGCCATGTCTTATTTTAGATGGTCCCAGTGGGCATGCTGGGGCTTCACGGCAAGAGAACTGTACACTGACTGAAACCTAGACTATCCCTTGTGTTCCTGTCCGGACAGCCTGCTCAGTAAATGGGCAGGTACTGGTAAGTCTGCCATCAACAGGAATCCTGCCATCTCCAGCCACCCTCTACCCCCAACAACTGGGGCTCTGAAATTTGCCACATGACACAGGCTCTATAAACAGCACTTTTTATATTTGTATAAATAGACCACAGTATTACCAAAAAAACCTGCAAGAATAGATCATGGAAAACCCTCACTACACACAGGCCTCTCCTGTGCTGCCAGCACCGAGGGCCTCCCTGGCTGGTGAAGTACCACAGGGATGCCCGGAGGAAAGGGGCCACCTTGGGGTATTGTCAGTCTGAGCGCCCAGACCCTTTGCTTCCTGCCCGTGCTGTTGACCTCTTCAGCTCTATAAAAATAATGTCAGCGGGTGGGCAGGAGGAGGAGGAAGGGAGCTGCTTGCTCAGGCTGGCTTTGTGGTGGCAGCGCCCTCTGCCCAGGCTGCAATGCAGGGTGGTAGGGAGCAGCAAGTAGATTAGCACTCCATCAGCCTATCTCTGCACGTGCCGGACAAAGGCTTGCACAAGTTGGATCAGAGGCTCCTGAGACTCTGGGCTGGCTTTGGAGAGAGAGGTGGCCTTGCCCTGTGGTGAGGGCAGGACTCCAGCAGCAGGGGAGCTGGGGGCTCCCCTCCTGAAGTATCGTGAGAGGCTGGAAAGCAATGTGCTCTGCAAGAAAAGCAGCACATTAATGAGATCCGGGACCACTATTCCGAACCCAAATAACAAAACCGGCAGCATCCAAACAGCTTTCCCTGCTGGCCAGCCCAACATCCATACCAACTCTGAGCTCAGCTCCTGCTTCATCCGCTGCTTGTCCCGGGGGTGCACAGCCGGGTCCCTGAGGTAGCGTACTGCTTGGGAGATGAGCAGATAGAAGCAGTTCTCCATGGTGAACATCAGGAGGGACCTGGAGAGGCAGGTGTGGGCAGTGTTACAGAGGTACTTGACAAACACAGCTGAACAGCCCACAGCTACCCCGGGCCTCAGCCCTTACTTTAATGTTCGTGTCCCTTCTGCTTGTGTGCTGAGTCCCACAGCCTGGGTGAGAGATTCCTTTTTCTTGTCTAGCTAGAGGAAGGCAATACAAAAATCAAGTCAGCAGTAAGAGTGGCCAGTTAGAGAGCTTCTACTTGTAGCTCTTGCATACCAACCCTCCTGGCACCTCACAGGGTACTCATGGGAATTCCTAGCGTGCCCCTGTAGGAAGAGGCCTAGGCTGCAGGGGCTGGATATGTTCCACATTTCTAAACAAGTGGAAAGTTATGTGGGGGGCTACCTCAACAGTTTACCTCTCCAAGCATGTTGAGGGCCACGTTCACTGTGGCCAAGAGGGTTCCAAAGGAAGGGGCCACTTCAGAGTCAAAGGTGGGAGTGGTGAAACTCAGGGCAAAGAGGAAGCTGTACTCAGCAAGATCCAGGGACTGAAAGACAAAAAAACAGCACTCTGGAACTTGCTGGGAGCTCTCCAAAGCACAGCATAGTATACTGCAGAGCCCAGGTTCAAGGCTGATGCTGGGAACCTAGTGTTTGTTTTGAGTGGCAGCCAGCACCTGGTCCAACAGGATCTGGCAGACATCTGGAGTGAAGTGGCGCAGGGCTGCCAGGGTCCTGCTGAGGATCTTGAGAAGCCCGTACTGGACTGTGTGTAAGGCTTGCTGTTCCGAGGCCTCAGTGTCAGCAATAGGCTGCTTGGAAGAGCAGCCAGATGGGGCACCCAGAACGGTGGTGGTGGTGGATGGCCGATGAACTCGGGGAGTAACAGCCGAAGGAAGGCCATCGCCATTTTTGTTCTAAGAGAGTCAAGAAATGAAGGGTGAGTCATGGGAGATCAAGGGCGGCACTGCAGTGGTGATAGGCTAAGGGCCTTCATTACCTGTAGGTAGTGCTGCAGCATCTTGCGACTGTGTAGGAGGGAGGTACAGGCCTGGCACAAGTAACCCAGGTTCACCTGGGACACAGGAGGGACAGGAAAAACTCATGGAGGCAGCCCTATAAACAGATCTTCCCCCAGGACACCAGCATGCCTCCCCTCTCACTGGCTGATGTTCTAACACAACAGCCACCAGCAGGGCTCAGGCCTGGAATGCTTCCCTGCTGGTATAGTACAGGCCTCAGACATCTCCAAGATGGGGATGACTACTATGTCCATAGCAGAAGGACAGAGGTGATGTGACTGGCCAAGGTCATAGGGAGAGTAGCCGTGGCCACAGCCTACAGCATCTCATGCCTGTGGACTCCTCCAGCTTCAGGCCATCTCCTGAGGGTTTTTTGTTGTTGCTGTTGTTTTTCGAGACAGGGTTTCTCTGTGTAGCCTTGGCTATTCTGGAACTTATTCTGTAGATCAGGCTAGCCTCGAACTCAGAAATCCACCTGCCTCTGCCTCCCAAGTGCTGGGATTAAAGGCGTGCGCGCCCACCTCCCCAGCTCTCCAGAGGGTTTTGAACCTAAGTCTACGTCAAAGAGCCCAAGTTCTCAACTCATCCAGTCTCACTTCACTGTGGAGGAAGAACTAGCCTGAGTCAGCAGCCTGAGTCAAACCTGTACCACAAGCAAGAAGCCCACATTCAGAGACAGCCTCCAGTTCACTGAGGATATCTACTGACTCCCTGCCCTCATCTCCCCAGGCCCTCCAAGAAGCAATGCCCGAGGACTACCTGAACATCACGCATAAGCTGAGGCAGATGGAAGTGCCACTCCTTCCTGAAGTGGGACAGCTGTAGGATGAAGCCCACAGTGTGATCTGCTTCCTCCAGGCAGGCTAGACTCTGTACTGTCCTCACGGCATTAAGACACTGTGAAGACAGGACAGAGAGAATGCTCAGGGACCTGCACACCATGTCTACCCACCTGTAAACACTAGGCCCTGCCACAGCTATAGTGTAGTGTAGTCACATATACAAAATAAATAAATCTTAAAAAAAGAACAGCACAATGAAACCTTCCCCTTGGTCAGGGGCTCAAGTCAGATTTCTTTTTTTGTTTTATTTTATAAAGATTTATTTATTTTATGTATATGAGTACACTGTAGCAGTCTTCAGACACACCAGAAGAGGGCATCAGATCCCAGTACAGATGGTTGTGAGCCTCCATATGGTTGCTGGGAATCGAACTCAGGACCTCTGGAAGAGCGCAGCCAGGGCTCTTAACTGGTGAGCCATCCCTCCAGCCCTCAAGTTAGATTTCTTAAGATATCTCAAAGACAAGGGCATTGATACTCTAAGTCCTATAGCCAATTGCCAAGTGGCTTTGAATATCCCCTTCTGTGAGCTAGGTAGCCCCTCACCTGCAAGGTCCGCTCCTGATGGACACCCATGAAGTCTAGAGCCTCGGTCAGGAAATTGTAGCGTAGAGTCTTGAGTAACCGCTCCATTAAGGAAACGGACAGGCGGTAGACCCCCGGCCAGGACGGGGCATCCAGGGACTTTCGAGAGGTGCTAGGTGTCTATGACAAATGGCAGACAGACTCAGAATTGATGTCACAGGAACCCACTCAGAGCAGCAGAGCCTCTTTGTGGCCCAATTGCTGGAAAGAAAAGTCTCTTCGCCGGGCAGTGGTGGTGCACACCTTTAATCCCAGCACTTGGGAGGCAGAGGCAGGCAAATTTCCTGAGCTCAAGGCCAGTGTGGTCTACAGGGTGAGTTCCAGGACAACCAGGGCTACAGAGAAACCCTGTCTCGAAAAAACAAAAAAAGTCTCTTCGAGTGGACAGTTGCCACTAGGTTTGAGAAGAGCTAGGAGGGGCAACACTATCAGACTCAGCAAGAGCAGAAGGTTCCAAACCCATTCTGCCACTACCCAGACATGTCCACTTGGCCGTATCTCTGCCCTCCTCTTGCCCTCAAGATGCTCCTTCTAAATGGCTAGATGAAGAGGACTTAACTGGCATAAAGGTTCCAATGAAAGGTGCTCTGACGATGATTCCAGACTAAGACATACCTGCCGGCCCTCAGGGATTGGGGGGTGAGAGAGACACCCTATGGACCACAGGTACCAACTGCCTTGAGGGGATGACAGTGTCCAGGCTAATAACCTGGCCCTGGTGGCATTTATGTTGTTGGGATCAGACTACCGCCAGGTCCATGCTAAGCACACACTCAGGTGCTTTCTGGCAGCTGCATTCCTCTCGTTAGCCATGCGTCAAGGGCAGGAAGCTCAATGCTACCAGGGAACTCTGATATATAATATGAGGGAAGAGCAGCAAGGTGGCACCTGTCACCCGAGAGCTACCGGAAGCAGGATCCTGGGCACTCACCTGTCCTGTGCCATTGCTGCTAAGCTGGTATACACTCAAGAGTGGCAAACAGATGCTCTGGGTGATGCCAGCTCCAGCCACTGCGGTGGCTCCCTAGAGGAAAAACCCATAATTAGATGGAGCCCCAAAAGACTTGCCAAGGGCAGGAAGAGATCTGAGTCAGACTCTGGCTTGCGGGAAGTATTCGGCACAGGCAGGACATCGTACCTGCTGGGTGCGAGCCAGGGTGAGGAGCAAGTGCAGCGCAGCCTCAGTAAAGTGCAGGTTCTGCTTCATGCGGAGGCTCACCTCCAGGGTGGTGAGCAGCGTGGGCAGAATGGGGAGCCTTCGGGTCACTTGCAGCCACGAGTCCCCATCCTCATCCACCTCACAGAGCTCCTTAGCCAGATGCAGTCCCAGGACACATACCTGCTGGCAGTCAGGGACGAAGATAGGGAAAGGTGGTTACAAGAAGGAAGGGAAGGAAGAGGGAGAGTACTCACTCTCAGACTAGGGGCTGCCCAGGGCTCTTCTCAGGAGTGTGACTTGCCCTGTACATCTATGCCCATCTCTCCTCTGCACTCTACCACTGGCAGTCTGAGTGGCCTAACCTTTTGCTGACCACAGCATCTACCTCTATCTGCAACCTTAGGCTCTATTCAAACACCAGTGTTTTGTTTTTTTTTTTTAAATTTTATTTTATGTGTATGAGTACACTGTAGTTGTACAGATGGCAGTGAGCTATCATGTGTGTGGCTGCTGGGAATTGAACTCAGGACCTCTTTTGCCCGCTTGCTCTGGCGTAATTCACTGTAGCTGTCTTCAGACGCAACAGAAGAGGGTGTCAGATCTCATTACGGGTGGTTGTGAGCCACCATGTGGTTGCTGGGATCCGGACTCAAGACCTTTGGAAGAGCAGTCAGTGCTCTCACCCGCTGAGCCATCTCGCCAGCCCCAAACACCAGTGTTTTATACCCTTTTGTTTTTCAAGAGATTTCTCTGTGTATCCCTCACTGTCCGGAACTCACTATTTAGGACAGGCTGGCCTCAAACTCAAAGATCCATCTGGCTCTGCCTCCTGAGTGCTGGGATTAAAGGTGTGTGACACCATGGCCTGTCACATACTTATTTTAAAAATAGTTTTATCATTTGAGATTTTCATATAATGCATTTTGATTATATTTATCCCATCAACTTCTCTCAGGCCCACCTCCACCTCTCTACTTAGCCAACTTTCTTTCTTAATCACCAGGCATGGAAATACATGCCTTACCCAGCACGGGAGAAGCAGAGGCAGTCAGATTTCTGTTTGAGGCCCACCTGGTCACAAAAGTCCATCCCAGAGCAGCCAGGGCTACATAGTGAAACCCTGTCTAAAACAAAACAAAAAACTACCAGCAAAAACTAGTGCTGTCATCCCTGGAGCACAGTCAATTGAGCAGGGGTCACACCCTAAAAGAAACTACCCCCTTTCTCAGAAGCCACAATTGCCAATAGTAACACAGGTATGGGTGGAGCTTTGAATAGCATAGGACCAGAAAGGAACCTTCCCCATGACACATATCAAAACATTAAATTACAGATAAAACACAGGAATGTCTTTTTATAGGACACAATTTGACCCACATCAACTACAAATTCCTTTCCTTACTTAACTGTCCTCTTTTGGACTCTGGAGGTACCAGGCACGCATGCATGTACTCTGTGTGTGTGCACACATATACAGACAAAACACTTAGATACATAAATATTAAGTACATGCTATCCAAACCTGAGGACTGGAGTTTCTTGCTAGTACCCACATAACAAGGCAGGAGTTCTACACATGCCTGTATCCCCAGGTTTGAGGCATTCTGAGAACCAGTAGATTTACTAGGTCCTACTGTGCCTCAGAAGCCGTGAGGCCCTGGTTCAGGAAGAGACTCTACGTCAGAGGAGTTAGTGGAGGCTGACAGAGAAGACAGTATGTACTTATTTGTGACTACAACCCATAACAAGACACTTAAGTCTGTGCCACAGCATAAACATACTTATTATTTCCCACTAATAGTACTTGCTTTCACATCATATAAAACATACCTGAAATTCTATTTAGAACAGGCAGGAAGTAAGAGGCTAGCCTGGGCTACAAAGTAGGACTACCTCCAAAAAAAAAAAAGTGGGTAGTAACCATGATAGACAGTTTAGAAAACATTGTTCTAGTCAGGCATGATAGAGCATGTCTTTTATCCCAGCTTTTGGGAAGAAGAGACAGAGGCAGAAGCAAGAGGGCAGAGGGCAGAGGATCTCTGTAGGCTTAAGGTCAGCATGGTCTACAAAGCGAGTTCCAGGACAGCCAGGGTTGTTACACAGAGAAACCCTGTCTTAAGTCCTGCCCCCACCAAAGAAATGACTGTTCTATACTACATCTGTTATCTCTCTTCTAGAGTCTTTAGGTTAAAGAGCCTGTGCCTGCCCTCTAAAGCAGCTCTCTCTAGCACACCCCTGCCCTCACTTTGCTCACACCAGCCAGGGATCAGACCACAGAGGAGGCTGGCCTGAAGCATCACACCTTTCATAGTCCAATTTCCTGGCCCGCCATGCCTGCCTGACTAGTTATGCTGAAATGGCTGGGAGCCATGCCTCTCCAAGTGCTTCCCTCAAAGCCCTGTGCCCACAGGGCTCTGGGCTCCTCAGGTTCCCACCTTCCGTCTTCCCCCAGTGTAGTGGCCGCTCTGAGTATGGCCTGTGTGCTGTCTGACGGCCTGCTGATGTTCCTCACCCCATCACGCTGGTCCTTGTGCCGGGGCCGAGGGCAGTCATCTGTCTCCATACTGTCCTTGTCCTCGGCAGCACTACCCGACACCAGGCTGTGGCGGGTCAGGTCGAAGAGTGCAATCACCTCTTCCTGGAGGGTCTCACAGACATTCAGCACCAGCTGGGAGTACTGGGGGATATCACTGACTGCAGAACAGATGAAAGGGTGCTGTCACCCAAGGCAGGCCATTCTGACTGCAGGGGCTGGAAAGGCAGTTAAGTACCAAGAAGAAGGGTGTCATACTACTGAGAGGGGAAAGGGTAGAGGGAAATAAAGCATTCCCGGGGTGAAGACCCCAACCCTGAAAGCTCGGTTCTCACAGGAAGCACCCATGAGTGCTGTTAGGCCCTGTTAGGAGCTGGTGCTCACCTCGCAGTTCCTTCATCTGTAACACTGTGATGAATGCAGAGAACACCTTAGCCTTCGTCTTTTCCATGAGCTGCTGGTCTGCCTGGAGCACCCCTTCTAGGACCTCTGTCAAGGGCCCAAGGATTTTATCCACAGCACCTAGCTCTCTGAAAGAACAAGGCACAGGCAGAAGCTGCAGGCCTCACTCACTGTCTCCAGTGCCCCTCAGAAGCCACAGGCAGTCTCCCCCACTACAGGCTCATCTGCTGAGTTGCTCCATTTCCTGTCAAGTATACTAGACCCTTTGGGTTGTGAGGAAGGGTGAGCAGGCAGTGCTGAGGCAGATGGAGCCTCAGGTCGTACAGCTCTCATCCCAGCACTCACCTCTTCCACTGGCGTAGGAGGATGAGCAGCAGGGTACACATCATGGAGCCCAGCCGGAGGCAGTTCACTGATGCTGCAACAAGGAGCTGAGGGGAGAAGCAGAGCAGTCAGGAATCTTGACTGCTTATAAGCAAACACCACTGCACAGATAGATACACAGGCCCTCCTCACCGAGCCCTGACCTCTCACAGGTACAAGGAGCCGGGGTACTTCTTTACTACTGAGCCTCACCTCCGGGCCAGACTGTGAACTCCCTATGTGACCTTAGGGAAAGGGAAATCTCCCAGGCATACTTACTAATGCTTTGGTCCCATCAAGCACATCAAGAAAAAGCTGGCGCCGCACTGCCATGTCAGTCAAGTGCATGATGTCTGCCTGTAATGGGTGGGAGAAGGACAAGACTTTAAGAGCCAAGAAATGAAGGGCTTCATAAAGCTGTTACCAATTGGAAAGCCACCAGGGCCCTGAGGAAAATGAAGCTTCAAGCCCTGCATGGTTTTGGCTCACCCTGAGATCTGCTCAGAATCAAGGCCACATATGACTCCTCCGCAGAACTACATACATCCTTCCAGTGTTCCGCACTCTTCTCAGGCTTCCCAGGGCTCAAGAAGGTCACCTGCTGTATGACCCTCAGCCCTACCTGTGCTCACTCTAGCCCAGTCCTCCCTATAACCTCCTCCTTTTCTGCTTTTTGAAACTGGTCTCACCATGTTGTTATGTAGGCTCTCTCTAACTCATGGTCCTCTGGGCGTCAGCTTCCCTGTTAGCATGTGCCAACCACAACCATCGATGGTTCCTGTCAAGTGCTTTCTCCTTCTGCACAAGACATCTGCAATTTCACCTGCTTAGACTTCGAGCCCAACACACTCTGCACTCAAGGCTTCACACACTCAGGTGTCAGGCATCCACCGTGACTACTCTTAAATGTGTTAGCTATCATAGCATCTTCCTCGACATTATCACCAGGTATTACAATTTCGTTACATTTTCACCTGTGAACTGCCCTTTTTTTTTTTTTTTTAAGTTTTTCGAGACAGGGTTTCTCTGTATAGCCCTGGCTGTCTTGGAACTCACTCTGTAAACCAGGCTGGCCTTGAACTCAGAAATCCCCCTGCCTCAGAAGTGCTGTGATTAAAGGCGTGAGCCATCACTGTCCCGCACAACTTACCTCCCTTAAGTCCTTATCTCCCCCCATCTCTATCTCAACACAGTGTCTCTTCGTAGCACCCCACCCCCTCACACATTACATCCCGATAGCAGTTTCCACTCCCTCGACTCCTCTCAGCCCCCAACCTGGTCCTCTCCTCCATTTCCATTAAAAAACAAAGAGTGGGCCTGGTCTACAGAGTGAGTTCCAGGATAGCCGGGCTACACAGAGAAACCCT
>JADRCC010163237.1:0-10148 GCA_019843855.1 Hylomyscus alleni
TTTTTTTTTTATAATGTCAAAGATTTATTTTCCCATTTTTTATAGACTACCACATCCATTTCCGTGTTTTGGATACAATTTTAATTTGAAAGCACCTGACATTTTCTAAAGCTTTGAAGGTTATGTTTCCTGTGCACATCTTGAAGGATTTGTTGTATTTGTTGAGGGTGGAGGGATAGCTCTGGAGTTAGAAGTTCTTGTGGCACAACCAAGAGGACCAAGGTTTGGATATTGGTGCTCACACAAGTTGGAAATCATGCAAGCCTATATAAGTCCAGCTTTGAGAGGGATGGAGAGAGGAGGACTAAAGAGGCGGGCTTGTTTGCAGCATAGCCAGGAAAATGTGAGCCCCATGTTCAGGGAGAAACCTGACTTAAAGGAACAAGCAGAGAATGACAATGGACACCTGGCACCTCTTCTGGTCTCCATGGGTACATGTGTTATGTACACACATGCCAACATATGCACACACACACATAAATAAATAATTCTTTAAGAAGGAGTTATATTTGTTACAGTTGGTGTGTATGCTATTCTGTAAAAGGCATTAGCAATGAATCACCTTTACATCATGAGCTCACAATTTCACTTTCAAAAGGTTGTGAGTCCAGCTTTGGTAGAAGAACAGAAGTGGTTACTAAAATGTTGGAACTCTGAGTATGCATCTCTGTAAGACTTGATATCGTTCTGTAGTTCAAAGTGAGAGGTCCAATGGTTACTGCAGAGGCATCCCCTGTCATAGCTAGCTGCAGGGTATCCCAGGATTAACACTCTGTGCTGGGGCTCTCCTATCTCTCCCTTCCAATGTGCAGAATTAGTTTATGAGTTCCCTACTGAATGAATGAACTCAAAGAAAGAATGATAACATGCTAATTATTTGTCACATATATTCTAAAAGAATTGTTATCCAATCATACAAGTGGAATCAATGTGAGTTACATAACCACATGTGTTTTAATATGGTCAGTGATTAATTCTACTGACACACTACATCCTTCACATTAGGCAAGTGGGTACCAGAGAAATAAAGGAAGGCCATGAAGTTACTAGCCAGTTTGCAAAATTAACTTCAATTGTTTGTATTCTGAGGGAATTCTTTTTAGTTTTCTTTCTTTTTTTTTTTAAAGATTTATTTATTACTATATACCAGGTCTACATCTTTTTTGTCTCCTGAAGTCAAAGCATACTTTCCAGTTTGTGTACCAGTTCTTAAGGGAATGCCTCAGTTGTTTAAGCCAGCTCACTAATTCTATCCACTCTACAGCTACCTTGTGTGGGTTATTGTGCTATTGCTCCTTTGTGCAGATGGAGGAGACACAGGGAAGCCAGGTGACTTTCTTAGATGCTGCAGAGTCTCTAGTGTCAGCTTTAATATTCTACTGGTACTTGAAAGATGTATCTAGGATCTGATCGAATACCACAGCTGTTAACAGTGAGCATTTCATTTGTTGTTCATGCTCCAACTATTTGTCTTTATAAACACAAGTATGACATATATTACAATGTTCAGCACATAATCTTATTTTGTAAGACAAAAATATTTGTTTTTAAAAAACCCCTTTCCTCTGAGGTTTATATATCCTTAAGTAAATAGTGTGTGTGGCCAAGAGTACTGGAACAGTCTCTGTTCCGATTAGCCCTGGGTGGCTCCTTTAGTTGTTCACAGAGTAACTGTCCTTTGCTGTGTAAATCTTAAGGGATGAGGTAGCCAAGTGCTTTTCATGAGCAGAAACATAATGATAAGACTTCAACTTGCCTTATTCCATGTGTACTATTTTTAACACTGCCACCACTGAGCAGCTGGCAGATAATGAACTCACTCTCAGAATGATAAAACTCAATCATATATTTTAGACAATCATTTCACAATGTCCGGTGGATAATTTAAATGCAGAGATTCTGCAGAAAGAAATCTCTGCCCATGTAAAAAGCAAAAATGAACCTTTTATAAAGAGCTGTGTGGTAAGCAGATTCAACACTGCTTTAGCCTCGTGATGTGCCTCATGAAGAAATGAGCTTCAGCTGTATGGATACCTTTGCAGTAGAAGCAACAGCTGCACTGAAAGCTGTAGGCATTACTAATGTTCTAGAATCTCACCTCTAAAGCCAGAAACCAGACTGCTTGGCTCCATCTCCATGATGGTGCCTCTATGAGAGACACAAAGGACAGAGATCTAGTCTCTGCATCCTGGGTCTCCAGGCCCTATTGCCAAGATGCTATGTTACTAGTGCCTGGATTAAAGAGCTACCAACTTCAAAGATTCACAGTGGCTGGAAATATTGGCAGATGCCATCCATCCCCGTCAGCAAATCCGTGAGAACTTGGAATGTGGGCTAAGAAGACAACAGTATGCTTTTCATGTCAGTCTTTGAGAGAAAGTGGCACTATATGGTCAGTGAACCTTCTGAGCGTCACACAAGACCAATCGGTGTGACATACATTAAATATGAGGTCCATGTTTTTAACAACAGGAAGAGGGGAAGGTAATGGGAGGCCAAGGAGGTTTAAGAAAATGTTTCGAGCTGTGGACAGATAAGATATAATGTATCATTCCAGGTAAATGTCTCCACACAAGCCCCTAGGCTGGCTGCCATAATAGTACCCAAGCATAAACATACCACACCCATGCACCACAACCTCCCCCCGCCACATTACCACCCTCTGGGGGAGCAGAGGGAAGAGAGAGAGAGAGAGAGAGAGAGAGAGAGAGGATGGATAGACAGACAGACAGACAGACAGACAGACAGAGAAGAAAAGACAAGAAAGATATTGACCCCGTGGCCATATTTTTGCAAAATCCATACAAAATTGTCACTCCTGTCAGGAGTAGTTACTAACAGATGTCATCAGTTCCTGCTGAGGCTTTGTCTTTTACTGTCTCTTTTAATGCTAAGTGCAGGACCCCCAAGATGTGGAGTTTGTATATAGTTCCTGTGACCCCGCCCCCAAATTAATTCTGATTGATGAATTAAGATGCTAACAGCCAATAACTGGGCAGAAGAGACATAGGTGGGGTTTAGGTCTTCTTAGGCTTCGGAGGAGAGGTGGACCACAAGGACAAGAACATGCAGGAGAGGAGGAAGGAGAAGCCACCGTGGGTTAAGGGTCAAGAAAGTGTGGCCCTGAGGGCTGCCCAATTAGAGTTAAGAGCGATTACAGTAAATAGTAAGTAATAACTTGGGGTTATCGAAAGGAAAGTAGATTCTAACAGCATTGAGGGTAGGCAGCTGCCCAGCTATTGTCTGCCTAAAGCTAATTAAAAGTATAAAGGCCGAGTGTGTCTTTCATCCAGGAACTCAACCATCAAAGGCAGGGTGGAAACCCTGGGCTGAGATTTAAACAATTTCTACAACAACTGCCTAGTTATTATGTTTTCTGGACATCCTGTATCTACTACTTCTGTGCTGATTCATAGCCCATGATGTCCATGTTAGCCATTTTGATGCATGATGGACATCCATTTTGATGGCAAGTTATCTAAACATAAATTGGCCCATAGAGACCACTGTTTCTAACACTCCATGGTACTACTTTTGTTCTGCTTTAAGATATTTAATTTTGTTTATTTTTATTTTTTGGAGCCATTGTAATGGTGACCCCCTTTTGTTTCTACCTTTTGGCTTCTAAGGCAATTAATATTCATAGAGAGATCTCAGGTGTGTTGAGTGCCTTGGGGAGCCTCAGACACTCTGGGACAACCCAGCAGGGGTTAGGAGTGAGGCTGCTAGAGCCAGATGCCCCTATTTGAATCATACTTTTGTCACTTTGTAGCTATATGGTCTCGGAGATGCAAGGCTAACCCAACCGGGAGTGTAATATGGGGTTCACAGTTGCACATACCTCATACAGTTATTTATGAGACTCATACATGCAAAGTAGAAGACCACTGAACCTGCAGTTTCATTAGTAACTGAACACTTCATTAAGTGTTCGTTATCACTGAACACTTAGTTTTCATTGCGTTGTTCTATGTGTACTGACAATGGTTTTGTTTTGTTTTGTTTTGTTTTCTTTTGTTTTGTTTTTTTCAGGCTTTTGGTGATTATCTGAGTTCACGAATGTTGAATGTTTAGCTTAATGCCAGACAAAGATTGGCATTGAACAAGAGAGACCGATAAAGCCCTGCCATTGGTTGCGAGCTTATTCTAGGTCAGGTACTCTCAAGTTATCCTCCACATGTCCTCCCAGTACCCCCTAAACTACCTACTAGAAGAATCCTTATTATGGAAATGACTGAAGCATAGGGAAGTAATGGAATGGAAGTCAGGGAAAAGCTGACCCTATTAGTCATATTAATGTAAACTGCGATAAATGATGAACCTGTCACTCTCAGTAGTATAATAGTTTTCACGCAAGATGAAAAGATCTAACAAGGGATTCAACATTTAGAATTCTGGCTTCTCTGTTCAAAATATTTGGGCGTTGCGCCTCCAAGGTCACCACGTGGAGAAAGAACGTGAAGAATTATAGTTTCACGGGCAAGGCCAAGTTGCTTGTGATTTATGCCCATCTTTCACTGGCTAAAAGGTAGGTGGTTGCACTTAACGCAAGTCATTCTAGGAAATGCAACCTGGTTGTGTGCTAATGAGGAAGAGGGGTTGAGGTAGGCCAGTATCCCCCCACCCCCCACCCCACAGAACCTCTGAGAGAAATTACTGACTTTGAGAAACATTCCAAGGTGATGATCACATACGGGCTGTGCTTCACATTCAATTGCTGTTACTTTTGAGGTGTGTTCCAAGCGGGTGTTGGCAGAACCCTTCTGGAAGGAGAGATACAGCCTCCTCACCCTGGAGGGCCTGACCATTGCAAATTTGGGTTTTCCATTGTTATTTTCACAGCTGGGCAGAAATTTTTGACTGAAAGGATGGAGGCACACCTGTAAGTGGCTCTCATTCTTCTCCTTCGTTCATTCAGACCCTATCCGTGTTTTCCACTCGAATGACACTTCTTGAGCAGCTCATGTTCGGGGGAGGAAATGCATGCTCTCCCTTTAAGCAACACTTTTTTTTTTTTTTTTTTTTTTTTTTTAAATCAGGTTAATGACAAAGTGTGGCCTTTGCTCCCCGTTCCTTTTAGTTTCATGCCTGGATTGTCAAATAGAGGACATGTTTATTTTTACTACTGGCTACAAGATTGTGACACCAGTGTCACAGAAGTCCGGTGATAGGGAGTATGAATTGTGGCAGAAGGATTTGTGACAGTTCTCAGGGAGAAGCATTTGAGGCTGCCTTGCTGTGTATGGGTTTAAGGCTCCAGGGAGGGAGTCCCAAATTCATCAGCCTTCAGGGCTAGTCGCTATAACCCGAAGGATAACCAGTGAATTGACTCTCAAAATAGGGGGAAGGCTTCCTGCCGACATCTGAAATCAAGATGAGGGCCACATGTAGTTATTAAAACACAAAACATTGCGGGGCTCTGATTTTCATACTCCATAAGATGAGAAAAATTAGCCCCTGGGTAAACAATGTCTGTCTGACAAAAACAATAAGCCACATTCTGATTTTCTTTTGTCTTCATGTTTTTACAGAACTGGGCAGATTCAAATGAGAATTCAAAACGCAAATGCTCGAGTACTGGCCTTTTTTTGTGTGCTATTGTTATATCTAGTGGGCATTTTTTAATTACTAAATTATTCTAGAAATTTGAGTATGTATAAACATGTTTCTAAAAAGGGGACCATAGAGAGGAAACTGCTGGGGACTCCTTGCCATTAATAAACATCCCTTGTGGTAGATAGAGAAATCTGTTCAGGTTGCTTTTCTCAAGGTTACCCATCCATGCCTCGGATGCTGAGAACGTGGCTGCTGACAGCATCATAGCCTTCCCTTCTTCCCTGGAAGCTGCAGGAGATCACTTCAGCAAATTTATATCACATCATAGGCTCATCTGGGATGCTATAACAAAATGTTGTAAAGTTGGTGCCTAGTAGACAACACGAATTTGTTCTCTCAATTCTTGGATTTCTGAGATCAGAGAGTCAGCACAGTTAGGTTCTGGAAAAGATAATGTTATATGTTGTTCTAATGTCCCTTACTATTATAAAATACCACAAACGGGCTCATAGGATAAAGGATTTTCTATGTTTTCCAGTTGTGGAGGTTCAAAGGAACAGTGTTCTAGCGAGGACCACATAATAGGTAAAGTTGTAATAGCAGGACTGTGTGCAGGGAGAAGAGATCGCACCTCCTAAAGGGAAGTGAGAGGGTGATTCAGGGCTTCAGTTCCGCTGGTAACTCACTTTCTGGAGAGCGTAGTGAATCTTGTGAAAACTAAATCACGCCCTTCTGAGGATGCCAACCTCGAGAACTTCAAGTTTCCCACTAGCGTTTACCTTTCAAACGTCCTATCACTCCACACACTGATGACTAAGCTTCTAACCTACGGCCTTAGGGCCATGCACTCCAATCATATCCACACCCAGTAGGCAGACACACAGCGGGCTGCGGCATCTTCCTACACAGAACGACTGAAGCCATTTTCCGGCGTCTAACTGAAAAGTTCATCCGCTCTGCTCACGAAGGCTACTCTCCTTGTTTCGCCTCTTAATCGAATCACCATCACCACAGGGTCTTATATTTGAGCATAAGAATTCTGGAGCAGAAATTAAAACAACCAACCAACCAAACAACAACAACAAAATCCCCAACATTCACTTCAGTGTTCAGCTTTTTCAGCAGGCAGCCCCAGCCAATGGCTGATCTGTTCATACAAAGTTTCAGCTTCAAAAACTTAGAAGGGCTTTTTCAAGTCCCTAAAGACAGTGTATAATAATCTGATGAATCAATCCATCAGACTTCCCCTGTACTGGACCCTCCTCAGTTTCTCTCAGGTGCCCTTCAGGGAAGGCTACCACGGAATTCTCTGAAGGCCTAGACGTCTAGGCCCTCAGTTAAAGACAACCTTTAACATTTTGGTGCCCTTTTAAAACCCTGAGGTCATACTAAGCAATTTCGTGCTCTGTCACTTAACTTAAGGCTGCCTTTTGGGGATTTCATGTTATTGATTCATTAACACTCATTTAAACACATCTTATTTAGGAATTTGAAGACGTTTCAATGAAAGAATATGGCATAATTTATTTATCCACTCTGACTATTGAATATTTATTGAATATTGACTCCAATTTCTCTATACCGTAGGTAATGCCACAATGACTTTGAACAGCTTTGTGCTTAAATCTCTGCTCACGTCAGTTGAACTCATGATGCTCAATCCCCAGAAGAGAAATCACAGAATCCAAATACATGACTTCCGTTAGTAATCCTAGCACATGCCGTTGTCCAGGAATGGTGGTTATTTGTGCTTTGACAGGTTCATACTTCCTCTGTCACTGAAGAATGTGCCTATGTCACCATTACTTTTTTTGTTAGAATTGAATGCTTGACGTCACACGGCACCCAACCTTAGGGAATTAAATGTTACTGTCGACTTGAAACCTAAAATTGGTCTTTCTATCAGGCTATCCTCACTCTTCCAAGATTCCAGCAAATTCACTGCAGCTGCTGGTTCAGTATTTTGATTGAGACTCATGCTTCAAAATTGGTGTGGGCATCAGCGCATGTTAAGCAGCTAGTACACAAGGATGCCATGAGAATTTTTATTTTTTTTTGTAGAATAATTCATCGTCACTGCGTTCTCATGGGTGACATGCTGTGATTCAGAGGACCATTGTGAATCACTGAGAGATCCATGTGAACAACAAAGAGCCCTGTTAGAGGCTGTGCATTCCTCCTCCAGACCAGTTGCAACGCAGCTTGATGGACAAGGCCTTTGACGGCAATCTATTTTGTTTTCTCCTATTGACACTACAGCCACTTGGCTGTTGATGCTTGAAGAGTTAAAACATAATTCCTACAGAATATGATTTTCTCATCTATTTACTTATTTACCTTAATATCTATTTCTATGAACATGCAGTCCTAAAGCTATGGTCTTAGACTTATGTATTAGCTGGAATTACTATAGCAGCCTAGTTATAGACACGCCCTATTTGTTTTATAAGCAAACTCATTTGGAATAGTGTGGGTCTTGCAGTTTATACCTGAGTAAGACTGATGAATGAGCTAAATTTCCATGGCTGTTCTCTCCAGAGCACATGGAACTATATGATAAGTAACTTGACCAGGTTCTCACCATCTGTCTATCCACCCAAGGGAAAAAACAATCCCCAAATCGGCACTGTTTTTGAACTACATCAGGTTGCATTTTCGTGTCCTGACTCAAATCCTCAGTTTTTAAATATGTATTGAACTCTCTGTAGAAAGTACATATTGGCTAAAATCAATGAAGCCATTCTAAAGCTCCAAACCATATTGTTTTGTGCAAAATCATGAAGTTGGAGGCTCATGTTTCAGAAGACAAACAGGCTTATTTTCTCATCCAATGCTCAAAATCTATAAAGTGTGGTTGCATGCATTTTTTTCCCTGTAAACCAGTGTTGGATCTAGGGGATTTTATTCACAAACTTACCTGGGGTTATGAGGCAGGAGATTTAACTTATAGGATGAAGACCGTTTACTTCCTCCAGTTCATGAGGAAGTAAATCTACTGCAGATAATTTGTGATAAACTTAAAATAGGTAGGCTTTCAATAGCAATGATAAGTGAAGAAACTCAGGGATAGGACTTTTCTAATCATCTTTCTTAAAGTAACTTCAGTCAGACTGAGAACATATGCTTGTCACTGGACCTCTTTATTTCATGCAAATTACCATGCAAAAGAGCAAAGGCTTACCTTCAAAAATCTAAACAAAGTGATGAGCTAATGAGAGTATGGATAGAGACAAACGTCTGCCTCATAAAATGTAAGTGGATATGGTGATGAAAAAAACCAAAACACTAGTGTACCTCATTATTCTAGGACCAGTGACAAAAATTTTTCAGCATCAGGCACCCGATTTTAAAAGATCAATCTTATCTTCTAATTCTCACGGAGAGGCACAAGTCTGTAGGATGAATGACCACACTTCTTCACATTAACAAGATTTCGAACAGATGCTTAAAGTGCGAATGTAATCTGATTGGAGAAAGGGATGTGGCTTGCTGTGAAGAGGAGACACAAACCAATGCAATGAATGCCCTTGTGCGGGGTTTACTTAGCATGAGACGTCAGGTTAAGAGGTTGAAAGAGGGCGGGGACATGAGAGTATGAAGAATACACTATTTGCATTTATGAAATTGGGAACAAATTTAATCAACAAAAGAGAGATCAGACTATTTCTTAAAGCTTTGGTAATTAAACAGCAACTGCTAACTCATGATATACTCATGATATTGCTCAAACAAAGGATAAATGCTATTATTTTACTGAATCATCATACAGCTTGACCTATTCTATTTATAATATACTATGTCAGAACCTATAGACAAATGGTATTTAGTGGGGATGAGTAGATATTCACAACTAAATCACTAGGAGTTACATTTCCAAATTTAGCTTAACTATCATATACTCAGAACGTAATATCTGTGATCTTAGGGAGCCACATACTAAAGGTGATTTAGAGAATTATTATCCTTGCCCTCTTTAAAATACATGTTAGTTCATGTGTTTTAATGTCCTTTAAGAAAGGTGGAATCAATGATAATCAGAGATATTTTAGAATAAAAAGGAAACCTCTGTTCCCTTTTCGCTGTCCTGAACTCTGTGTCACACACCTGTGCGTGCACGCACATGTGCAGCTGTTGTTAGATGTCTCAGTAGACAAGGACTGACTATTCCAGACAAGCACAGTTGCGATTTGAGAGGGGAGACTAATGTGAACAGATTGCTCCAGAGCCTTCTCTCACTAGCTGGAAAATGCTCTATTTTGATTTCTAACGGGCCTAGAAAGCTGGAAGTGTTAGTGTATAGGAGTGTGACAGAATTGGAGCCACTGGAGACCGAACAATGGCTTCCCCCTGAGCCCCAGGCTCTTATCCTTAGCATAGCAAGATACATTGAGCTTGGATGACAAACTAAGACTAAACATATTTAATTATACATTAAATTTAATTTTTTAAAAGGTAAGCTCGAGGCTAGTCTAGACTACACACATTGAGGCCCTGTTTAAAATTTAAAAAAGAAAAGAAAGGAAGAAAGAAAGAAAGGAAGAAAGAAAAGAAAGAAAGAAAGAAAGAAAGAAAGAAAGAAAGAAAGAAAGAAA
>JADRCC010163239.1:0-10771 GCA_019843855.1 Hylomyscus alleni
GTGTATGTATGTGTGTGTGTGTGTGTGTGTGTGTGTGAGTGAGAGAGAGAGAGAGAGAGAGAGAGAGAGAGAGAGAGAGAGAGAGAGAGAGAGTTGTGAAGAGAGATGTAGGGAAAAGAAGTATGTAACTCAACTAAAGCCATAGCTGTGCAAATGTGGAGGGATTTGAGAAATGTTAATGAGGGAGAGTCAACAGGATTTCTGGGTTACACGAAGAAAGCAGAGCGTAGGTGGTGGTGGGGGTGGGGGCAAGGTTGCTGTTTCAGCAAGTGAGCTTTGGGAGAGAACACATCACAGTACTGAATAAGAAGAGTCTCTCAGAGGGTGCTTGAGGCTGGGTGACATGACTTGGAACACTTACGCTTTGCATGGATGAGACATTTCTCCAGCACTGTTTATGTGGTCTAGGCAAAGCTACCTCCTTACGGTCATTAGAAGGAGTTGGGAATCTTATCTGAAGTAATGAAAAGAATAGTTTGTTGAGTTCTAGCATTTAAACCCAGGAGAGAAGGAAGTGAAGAAGAAAGAAGCTGTTAAGACAGCGATGGAGGTGGTGGCAGTGAAGGTCCATGCACTATTGAAGGATGCAGACAATTGGACAAGAGAGATAGAAGAGTAGAGGAGTTCGAGCAGGAGGGGCAACATTTTAACTCAAGTTTTCAAGAAGCCTTGGGGCTATTCCTCACGATAACATTCACCTAGATTTGGAATTCTAAAGTGATAAAGATAACAAATGTTTATACAAAGATAAACATTATAGACAAGGAAGAGCAGAACCTGAGTGGCTGAAATACTAGGACAGAGGATCTTCCAGCTGCCTGAGATGCTGGGAAGACTTGGAGGGAGCAGAAGGCCATAGAGTCTGGCAGGTAAGAGAACAGAGGCTCTTTACCATTGGGTAACAAGTAAGAGGCCTCTTCTGGGAAGGTACAGAATTCTAACACTTGTTTCTCAAACTGGAAGTTCCTGGGCAGCTGTCACTTGAGATCACTGTGTGGAAAGTGGTACCCAGGAGAAAGTGAGGAGGTAGGTAAGACTGAGCAGTAGAGGGAGGCTCAGGTGAAGAGCTGAATACCCTTACCTTTGGGATGGAAAAATATACTGCTGGCAGAACTAAATGTGATGGATGGTGGCTGGAAGTCTAGACATAAACGGGTTGGTGAAGGCTTTAAAGAGGAAACGCTGAGCTTCGGGGAATGGAGAGTACAAACTACATTGAATCAATACAGTCTTTTCCAGAGTTGACTTTAAATAAATAATGATAGAGTCTAAGGTGTGAATGATTCAGGGTGGGTATAACCACTCCCCCAAAAATAGTATGCAAATTTAGATTGGGTACTAAGAGAGGTGATGGTGCAGAAGACAGGAGAACAGCAGAATTTGGAGCAGCGCCTCCCTTCTCCCAGACCTGTTTAAAGACAGTTTCTAGATGCCGCAGAGGATTTCCCATGTGGTCAGGACACACATACAACGAGAGCAGATGAGCTCTCCTTGTCATGGCGACAAGGAGGATAGATACACTGTGTTTTCAATCTCAGCAAATGAATGAGACCTCCTTTTAGGCCAAGACATGAGCCTTGTGAAACATGACTAGGCAAGTCTCCTTCCACGGTACTGTGGTCCTCAAATCCCCCATGCCTGCAAGGTGAAGAATCTGAGAGTGGAAGGATGCCCTTATCTTAAGTGAAAGGATGTCCAGTGGGTTGTTAGTGAGAACTGATGAGAACCTGACAAAAAGAAGTGATAAAGGGGAAAGAAAGCACATAAAAATGAGTTTGAAAATACATAACTCTGGGAATTGCTAACAAGCATTGTCTCTGTCCTCTGGGAACTTGAGCAGTATGGGGCAGCACATAGGAGACAATGAAAACTTCAGTTATTAGGAAACTGATTAATGTAGAAAATGGTGACTAATAGACAAAGAAACAGTCTGAAGATTGATATAGGCCACATGGGGCCGAAAGTTCAAAGACAATCCACTGAGCCCTCAAGTTTATCACATGTGAGCTGCAGAACATGAATAGTTGTCCGTTATCTGGCTCTGCCAATCTTATTAGGTCAGACACCACTTAAACAAATGTTAGAAGTTAACCCTGTTGCTCATAAGATAGTGTGAAGGAAGAAAGGTTCTGAATGGAGAGATTCAATGGGATTTAAAAACAAAGAAACAAACAACACTAATGGGCCAAGAAGATGGCTCCATGTGCACTTGCTGCATGAACATGAGGACCTGAATTTGAATCCTCAGAAACACTAAAAAGCCAAACTTGAGCAGCCACGCCTGTAATCTCAGAGCTGCAGCCATACCTGTAATGTCAGAGCTGTGAGGTGTAGACAAGACGGTTCTTAACTTCCCTGCCTAGGTAGCTTCTCCCAAAGGGCAATCGTGAGGCTCAAGGAAAAGACTGTCTCGAGAAAGAGTAAAGAGGCAGCTAAGACATTCTGACATTGATTTCTGGTTTCTAGATATGTCTGGACAGTTAAATGGGTTCACTTGTGCCAGCACACACAGGCACCCCCCACCCATCACACATTAACTAATGGACCAGTTAAAGCCTGAATTATATCCTTTGCTGAGATCGTCTTGAATTTTAGGAAACTTACCCATTCGGATTCATGACTGTCATTAAATGTTTCCAACAGGACATTAGACTGCCCGAAAATCCACAGTCATCTACCATGGTCTTTGTTCAACCTACAAAGAGGAGTCTACAGCTCTAATGGTTTAGGAGCACAGAGGAAAGTTTCAGGGGTTAATTTCTCAGGGCACTTTTATGAGTCTGACCTTGCAAAACCCAGCAACCATTCTTTCTTTTCAGAGGCCCAAGAGCTTCCACAATGCTGTAAACTGATGAGAAACAAAGGGACACGGTATTTGTTCTTCCATAATTTCCTCACATTAGACCTAATGACTAAGGATGAACAGAACAGGAATCTAACATTTAAAGAGGGGGGAGAACGTGGGAGAAAGATATACGAGGATTAGAAAGCACAGAGGTAACAGCTGTGTCCATTGAAGAGAGGGATAGGGCAGGGAAAAAACAAGGAAAATTAGCAGGGTGAACGAGATTGAGTGGCATGTAGATGCTACCACACTTTCTTGTTAAGCTTGTAATACATCTGTTCCAAAAAGGAGCTGGTAAATCAGTCAGTCAGGCCTAGTGGCACACACCTGAAATCCCAGCACTCAGCAGAAGGATGCGAAGTCCATCATCCTCAGCAACATAGCAAAGCTTGAGACCAGACTGAGCTACAAAAATCAAGATTACAACAACAGGAAGAAAGTCAAAGCACAGGCAAGGGTATCGGTGGGAGGCCCAAGGTAAAGGAGATGCCTCTACCAGACAAAGGGCCCGGAGCAAATAATCAACTACCACCAACAAAACACATCCGAAAGAGTAACTGTTTCAGAAAACTTTTGAAAGTGAAGTCAAAACCGGGATGAATCTGGACTTGATAAATAACACACATATAGGCACACATTCATTTTTCCAAGATGGGGGGAATAATGGCTGAGAGGGGTGAAGGGGAGAGGGGAAAGGAGAGGAACTGAATGAGAGAGGGTGAAGGAATCATAAACTGAGAAAGGAGAACAAACACTAAATTGACAATCTCTTCTGATCCTGAGTTGTAAAAGAAATTAACATTTTGTATCTTTATATTAATACCATATCACACATTCTCAAACCGACAGACAAACAGGCAGGCAGGCAGGTACACATGCAGGCACACACACATCACATTACATAGCAAATAGAACACTTTCTATGACTGCTTATAAACACACACACATGCATTTAACTCTGTAATATTAAAAATGTACAAACAGTAAAGCATGAACATTTAAGAAAAAATAAGCTAGTTAAGTAAAACTATTCTAAATGCACTTTAAAGTAGAATGTGGAGATTTAAAACAAAAAAAAAAGGAAAAATATTGTGAGAACACATCACGTAGCAAAATCCAGAGTAGGAAAAAAATTAAAAGTAAGTCTTTAACTGAACTGACATGTAATATATCCCCAGAGTCCATATCATGAGGTTATCTTATAGGTAAGATGAGATCCTTTAATACAACAAAGAGAAATAATCTCTTTAAAGAAGGCCAAGCTGGTCCTGTGAATACTGAATGTTTCTCAGGAGAGACAGTCTCCATGAGCACAGGAGGTAGAAACTGCTCCATTAGGGCCAGCATCCCACAGCATCTGATCAGAGGCTGGCCTTGAGAAAGGCCAGAAATGCAAGGGAGAGTCCTGGTCCCATTTATTTGTTTGATAAACGAACACCTTAGCCATAAGGGCTCTATGTGACCACAGGACTGAGAGAGAGGAGGCACATGGGCACCTGGGTGAGCAAACTGGACTGGAAGTCTCTCCTTTTCCCCACATCTCACTTTCTGTCTTAAGTCCTGTGAAAAGTCCTCAGACTAATAGCTCAGTGGTGTCCTTTTCCTTGGGACCCCCCGACCTGCTACATAGGAACTTTGTATTCTCACTACCCACTTCTTAAACTGTTACATATGAATTTATGGTAAACTTCTCTCTTAAAACTCATCTTCTGAAGTCCATGAATTTCATTCTTGGAATTCATTAGACAAGAACTCCAAAGCCATCAGGCTCCTACCTCCTTTGTGCCCACAGTATGGTCTATGAAATAGGGACCAGATGTGTTCATTTTTATCTTTATTTTCCTAAGATGAAATTTGACTTCAAAATTGTGTATCTCTTTCCACAACTGAGGAACTAATGAAGTCAGATCACATTTAATTTTTATGAGCTACACTTCATCAAGGTCTTGATGTGGGAGTCAACACAGTGATTGTAACTATTACACAAGGGAAGTGTTGGGCAAGGATTCTCGGGCATCCTGATGAAGCAGTGAGCAGGATGCAGTCATGAGATCTGAAAGCAGGGACCACACCAGTGGACTGCATCATCCACTGACCTGATAGTTCAACATCAGTGAACAAATATGCACAACAAGAAGGCCCGAGAAGGAATAAACAATAATTTGTAACAGCTAAATCTGTTGGCTTCTTTTTCTCTTATTCATTATTATTATTATTATTATTTTAGAAAAAATATTCTTTACTCATAAAAACATCCCAAACAGTTTTTCCTCCCTCCATTCTTCTCAGCTCTCCTCTCCTCCAGATCCATTCTCCTTCTTCAGAAAAGAACAGATCCGCAATAGACAAGAACTAAATGAGACAACAAAAGACACAATAAGACAAGGCAAACGCCCTCATATTGAGGCTGGACAAGACTTCTCAATACGAGTAGAAGAGTCCCAACAGGTAAAAGCGACACCATGAGAAGTTCAAGAAAAACACGAAGCTGACAGTCATAGCACCGCAGAGGACCTGATGCAGAGTCACGCAGTCCCCTCCGATTGACTTCTACAACCTTCTCTCCCTTCTTTAGCAGGTTCCCTGAGATTCCATGCTAAGGACAATGCCCACACAGCTCATCAAACCTAGGAGATCTTTTAAGTTATAAACACATGTGTGTATAACAATGAAAAGGCTGTTAATGAGTAGACAACAAGTGAATATTTGGGTGACTTTATTTTTTAGGTAAGGTATGGGTTCCTTTTCATAACTGCCGATCTCTTTGGGGCATAGATTCTCACATATGTAGATTTTGACTTATAGACTTTTAGGGATTTGTAACAGCATTAATTAGTGAACAATCTTCTACTATCATGATGAGATTGATGGTTAATGACTGACTTAGGACTTTAATGTAGTTATGTGACTTTACCATTTCTTCCCTTAAACTTCAAAATGAACCCTGACCTAGCTGTACCTCTCTTTTGCTAAATCTATAGCTTGCCTTCAAAAGTACTTTTTTTCCAAGAAAGATATCATCA
The DNA here is from genome assembly GCA_019843855.1 of Hylomyscus alleni. Taxonomy (NCBI): domain Eukaryota; kingdom Metazoa; phylum Chordata; class Mammalia; order Rodentia; family Muridae; genus Hylomyscus; species Hylomyscus alleni. The sequence goes on from JADRCC010163239.1 coordinate 5,869, forward strand.
TGATAGTCGAAGGTTATTCAATAATTAATGCTGTTACAAATACCAAAATGTCTGTAAATCAAAATTGACATATATGAGAATCTTGGCGAGAGTGTAAATACTTCTCTAAGGTCCCCTGAGGGTTTCCGGTCACAATTCTTTCGGTGCCCAAAAGAAATCAGCAGTTATGAAAAGGAACCAATGACCTACTTAAAAAGTAAAATCCCCTAAAGACTTCTTGTCATTAACTCAGAAACACCCTTTTCCTTGTAAGACACACGCTTGTCTGTAACTTACAAGATCTCCCTTCAGTAGAATTATTGGATCAGTAATTTGTTATTGTAAATGAAGAAGTCAAGGCTTAAAAACCCTACTGTGCTCTGAACTATCCAATATATCAGCAAGGTTACAATTGTACCAGAAAATATATTTCTTTTCTCTTACATAACTGCCACGTGATTTTATTTTATTTTATTTTATATTAAAAGGGTTCTTTCCAACTTTCTCCATGGGTTTCTTCAGGAGCGAGTCATGATTATTCTATATATTGCTCCAAGGGAGAGGGGTGAAATGTATTTTATGCGGCAGGTGATGTGAATGAACCATGGCAACCCACGGCGAGCCTAGCTCTTCTGTTCTGAACTAAGCAAGCTGAAGTGTCTGTGCCTATAACGTTCAGTAATGACTGAAAACCGTAATTGTTTTACTTTCACATATTCTCTTCCTTCGGATGCTGTTTTATGAATCTTTGCAATCAACTGGAAAGTGGGTAAGTCTGAAGTCTGGCACTTCAATGATTGCATAATCAATTGAGAAACATTGCATGAACCAGGCAAGGAAGCTAACAACTGGGACAATAATGATACAAAATAAAAGGAAGCAGAGGTAAGCGACTAGGTGGATATTTTTGGATTTCTGATGCAAAACAGAATATTGAGTTAGGCAGGTGAGGAAAGGAGGTAAAGCTGGATTTTGCCTGTCGTGTTTGTGGATCTTTTCAAAATAAGTACAGACATTTAATTCAGAGTGTGAAAGTGATATTTGATAAGTGACCAGCAATAGCACAGTGAATTACCGGTACCAACCAATGTCATTCCGGCATTTTGAAATGATCTTTGATAAACAATCCTGATGTATGGGGCCGTCAGTTACATTTCCCACATGGAAACAGAGAAACATTCCATTGTAATAGAAAAAGAAAGGTATGGGGAGTCAGAATCATAATCTCCGCTACCTACATATTTATCCTTTCTCTACACTTCAACTTTGTTGCTCCTGAAAAGAGAATACCCACTTCACAGCATTGTGTATCAATGAAATGTCACAAAACCAAGAAGCACCAACAGACATTCAGGTGTTCTGTCAAGTGACCTTGTAGATCCCATATCTTTGGAGGGAGAGAGAGTTCAGCTGCATGTGCCCAGGGCATCTGCTAAGAAGATGTATCTCCATAACAACCATAGAAATGTGCTTTCAAGACTCCAAGAAACAGAGCTTGCCTTGGCGAGGTCTCCAAAGAGCTTTTGCCTCAGAAAGTACATTCCCTAGAATTACTTCTTCTGATAGAAAGCTGGGATTACGCTACCCTCAATAACAAACAGGGTAACTCATAATTTATTTTATTATCTTAACTTTTTCAATCAGAAAGATGTCAGCCACAAAGAGCAAGTTCAAACACTTTATCATAAAAATTAATAGACTAATCTGCTTTACAATATTGACACGGTTAGGTAGATATTAAATACTCATTGAACCAGAAATCTGTCAGGAGATGAACATAAATATATGACTTATGAATTTATTTTCTGTGTAGCAAATATAAAATGCATTTTTCGCTGGAAGTTTTGAGGTTTCTCCATCATTTCTCATCTATGTAAGGAAGTAAATAACTCTATTGACACATCAACATTATTGTGACTTATAACTTGACAGTAAACTATTAAGATCATCTGGATGCACATCCCTCCAGGACAAGTGATATTATGACCTCATTTTAAGAAAACGGTACTAAAACATCACTAATTTAATTTTGTTAAGTAGCACTGGATTTGTTTAAATTTAAGTAGCAGCTTACGTAGTAGTATTAATGGTTAACTATGGGCTTTAGTTAGTGTTTCATAATAAGTTTCCATTGTGTAGCAAAAATATTACCATCTAATAAGCTGTGCAAGAATTAGAAATTCTGGGTCCAAAGCTACCTCTACTGTCCTTCCACTGGAGACAAAGTGACCTTTTCCATGTGTAAATAGGAGAGTGACAGGCCCGATAAGGCTACAGGGCTGTGAAAGAAATGAACTAAGAAAAAGGGTCAGAGTTTGCTCATGACAGGGGGCAAGTTTGTAATCTCAAAATCTTATTTTGTTCTGCTATGACACACATTCCTGGGTACAGTTGAAAATTAGTGAATAATGATTGTACTTTTCTTCTCACTGATGTGGATATATTAAATTACCAGTAACTGAAATTAAAGTTATAGAAAACCATCACCAATCAAGCTGCAGATAACAAATGACTGTGTGATAACCAGCCCCAAATTATACATTACATTACAGAACTCCTACACCAAACGATAAATTATATTACAACACAACTCTACTAGAGGCTCAGAAAATATCAGGGAATAGAGGGTAGACAGATTATAAGAGTCAGAAGAACAAGTCTTCTATGGCATTGCATTTCCTAGAAATAACGGGGAGGTACATATATGAAATCTCAATAACATGGCTGCCTAAACAAGATGTAAACAAGGACAATAATAGACGTGGTAACATCAAAGGGGAAAATATTATGGTGGTCCCATCCCTAGACCAATTACTATAGGTAACTAAGAAATGCTGAACGTGGGTGAAATGGTTGGGGAAGAACTCCTAATTGGTTGTCCAAAACATAGTTGTCTGCCCTGAAATAATAAACACACACACACACACACACACACACACACACACACACACACACAAATGCAGCAACAATTAAAGAAAAAGGAGGGCGGGCTGGAGAGATGGCTCAGTGGCTAAGAGCACTAACTGCTCTTCCAGAAGTCATGAGTTCAAATCCCAGCAACCACATGGTGGCTCACAACCATCCTTAATGAGATATGATGCCCTCTTCTGGGGTGTCTGAAGACAGCTACAGTGTACTTACATGTAATAACAAAGAAAAAGGAGCTATGAATTTAAGTGAAAACAAAGATGAGAAGACTACATGGGGTTGTTTGAAGGGACAAATGGGAAAAAAGAATGATGTAATTATATTTAATTTGAAAAAAATAATATTAAAATATAGATATTTCTAACTTATCAAAGAAGCCATTCAAATATTCTAGCCTTCGAATATCATTGTAAATAGATCACTTGGAAAACTTCTCAAAATTGATGGAACCACAGCAAGGAATCTAAAATAACTCTAATAGGTACTCAATATTTGTTGAATCAGCTCTACTTTAAGAACAGATAAAAGTCAAACTCCATTTAAGAAAAGACAAAAGTCAAATTCCATTTGCATTTAAGCAAATGCCACTTGCTTAAAGAAAAGAATAGCATCGTGGAAGGAAAAGTTAGAAACGTTTAATCTTAATTTTTAATTAGTATTGATTTCTTAGTGTCAAGTCATTCCTCTTCCTATAAAAAAATATTACCTCAGGAATATATAAAATTCGAGACTCATATTTTAATCACATTGTATTGCAAAGATGAAATTGTACATTCGGAGATATTTCTATAAGATAAAAAAATCACCCATCACTAATTGTTTTAACTTTGTATTTTGGAAGGTATTGTTCATAGGGAAACTATGTTAATATAGTTACAATATGTTTAAAAATATGGAAAATTTTTGTGGTTCATCTCTTGATCATTTGTGGGGTCCCATCTAGTTAGAGTCCACAGACCTTTTCAAAATGCATTAATAAGATTACATTGTATTAAAAAATATAAAGAAGAAAGAATATCAACTATAAATGGTATATAATAAGAAAAATCATAAAGGCTTTGAAAGGGGGGCAATATACTAAACAAAGGTATTTCGATACCATTGAGTTATATAACTAACTGCTAAGTAGTTTGGCAACCAAACACAATTATTCCACTCACTTGTTTCTTCCTGTAAACCTGTGTATAGAAAGATATTGCTTGAGGATATGTATAAATTAGAGTCCACTCAGCAGGAAGCTGAAGAATGCGGCTGTGAATGTCAACCCCAAGGGGACATAGATGTATGACTTTAAACGAATTACTACACTTTCCAATCCTATCCCCTCATGTATGGACCAAGAACAATGACATCATAGTTGTAGAATGATAAACCTACAGAATACTTAGATGAGTTCTAAATGTCCAGCAAGTGACATATTTCATATTTGTGGAATGTATGTATGTGTGTATGGTCTGTGGACTTTAGTGTATGCACAAGATGTTATCAGTTATAAAGATAGCACATTACTACATCACATAAATTAGATACATTTATCAATGGCCATAGATATATTAAGGGATGGGATAGTAACTTTTATCCGTAACATTAATGAAATCCAGTTCTTAGGTGGTTGAGGCAAAGCAATTTACAATATGTAATTTAGGATCCCTTCATTGTAAGACTGTTTTTTCTTTCTTCTCATACATAAAGGCTATTGGAATGTAAATGACTAGAAACCGATACCGGTTTCCCTAGCAGTGACAGAAACCACACAAAACCTGTTCTACTGTGCAGGAACAGAATTAGAATATTGTGACAACTAGATTATGGAGTCGTGAGTAAAATCAAAACACACCTTTTTGAATGAAAATCGAGTGGCTTTTTGGATGAATTCATTTGGAAACATTTTATTCTCCACCATTCTCCCTTTTACACACACACACACACACACACACACACACACACACACACACACGCACACGCACACGCACACGCACACGCACACGCACATGGA
>JADRCC010163243.1:0-10998 GCA_019843855.1 Hylomyscus alleni
CACACACACACACACACACACACACACACACACACACACACACACACGCTAGCTTGTGCTGACACACAAAAAACAAAAACAGTACAACTGATCCCTTGTCAACTTGATACACAAACATATCACTATTAAATCATAACCTTTCTTTGTCCCTGGATCTCATGTTAATATTAATACCATAATACAAAACATAAATAACTTTAACTGTTCTAGTCTTTAAAAAATTCCACTTATGGGGCTGGAGAGATGGCTCAGTGGTTAAGAGTACCTGGGTGTTCTTCCAGCAGACACTGAGTTAGATCTGAAGCACCCACATGCTAACTCACAAACGCCTGTAGCTCCAGTCCAAGGGGACCTGACACCTTCCTCTAGCTTCTGCAGGCACCAGGAACACAAGTGGTGCACAAAGGTACATGCAGACAGACCATTCATATACATAAATTTAAAAAAAAATCCAGTTAATTAGGCATAGTAAATTGAAATTAGTCATAATACAACTGCCAGTGAATCAGTACACAAAGCCATCAGTGTCAGCCCCTTCTCATGACTAAGATCTTCAGAGCCATCAAATGCCATAGGTGACATGACTGTCTAGGACACGAGACTGAAACAGCTAAAGTAACATTAAAGTAAACATTAGGAAGATCAAATTCTTTCTAATCCTTCAGATAAAGAAAGAAAGAAAAGTAGGAAACTATAATTGGATGTAGGAAGAGAGATGGGGGGGAGGGAAGGAATAGAGAGGGAGGGAGGGAGGAACAGACACAATGGTGGATTCGTGAATTTTCTTTCCCTCAGTAGGTCTTTGTATTCTGGAGATCACTGGGCTAACAAAACAAAACTCATAAATGCTGTGAAAAGGCTCCTATTCAAGTAGATGATCTGAAGGTCATTGCTCAGATTTTCATTTCTACATAGGCGTTAATTGAAAAAATGTCAACTAGCACACCACTCTAGTCAAAGGCATGGCAATACGGCATGCCCATGGGGAAGATTTAATCCTGGGGAGCAAAAAAGCCCAGCTCACCTTTCTTATCTTGGTGTTGGGTCCTGGGCCAAGTGCCGACTCTTCCACCCTCCTTTCCTTTTTCCCCTTCCTTCCATTCATCTAGTTTTGTTTTGTCTTTACTAGGATGAGTGTCAGCAAATGTTTGCAAGGCCGGCACTCAGGGGGCTGAGGTTAGGAGGACTGATATGAGTGGAAAGACGCCTGGATTACAAAGTAACTAGAAGCCAGCCTTGGGTATGACATACAGCCCTGTAATCTATCTAAAAAAAACATCAACCCAAAACAAACCTCCAGCTTAGACTGTCCCTGACTGGGAATGACAGAGTGGTCTTAGATTTTAAGCTCTTTATTGGCTGTGCTGAGGCTAGAATCTGGGCTTCATTGCTCCTGTCAGTGAAGGATTCTACTCCCCACTGACCCACAGTCCTAGTTCTTAAGCTATTTAAAAAACAAAAGTTAAGAAAATACGGTTTTAAATTTATTTCTTGCATTTAGTAGTTAAGAGACCTTGCTGTTTTTGCAGAGGACCAGGTTCAGTTCCCAGCACCCACCTCTGGTAGCTCACAGTTCAAGGGACCCACCACACTCTCTGGCCTCCATGGATACCATGCACACACTTTGTGTACTTACAAACATGCAATCATACACATAAAATAAAAATAATTTTTAAAAAACCACCTTTTTTTTTTTAATTACAAAAGAATACTTATGAGCCGGGTGGTGGTGGTGCACGCTTTTAATCCCGGCACTTTGGAAGGCAGAGGCAGAGGCAGGTGGATTTCTGAGTTCAAGTCCAGCCTGGTCAAAAGAGTGAGTTCCAGGACAGCCAGGGCTACACAGAAAAACCCTGTCTCAAGAAACAAAAACCAAACCAAACAAAACAAAAAAAGAATACTTACTTATTATCCAGATTCAAATACTAATACAACTTCATCCTCTATGGTCACTGGTTTCTATTTGGTACATAACTCTACATTTTTTCTCATTTGCAAAGAATATGGAATGCTCTATAAACTTTATGTCACCATTTCACGATATTCTATTGAATTTATCTGTACTTTTTTAAATGCTGAAGAAGCTTAACACACTTTTATTCTGTAGCTCATAAAAGCCACTGTAATATGCAAATCTCTACAGCACTGCCTGCACTGTCACTCACCATTTCCTTCTAAGTTCCAGGTGTGTTGTGCTTGAGCCACACAAACACCATTCCATCTAAACTTTACAAGTGCCCATAAGGTAGCCACTATCATTTAAAGATGGAAGAAAAAAACAGATCCTACGAAGTTAAATAATTAGCTGACCACCATGCAGCCGGCCACAAATAAGTCAAAGGCTATTTATTACTGACCCAAAAATTAGCACTAAATTTAAATATAAGTACCACTCTTGCAAACAATACACTTTCATTCTTAAGACCCTATGGGCTATAAAAGCTTTCCTGACACTCAAGAAATGGGCCATCTGCTAAGAGTTTTCCAGTGTTCACAAATCTTATTACCTTCTTCAATAGCACTGATATAGTTTGATGCTCTTATGTTGCCAATTTTAGCAGAGCTCAGCAGAATCTTTGTATGAAATAATAAGTCATTAGTTATACTTAAGCTAGGTGATTTAATGCCATAAACTAGCTGGGAATTTCTGACATCAGATTTTAGACTTAATCTTATGTGTGTATGGAGCTTCTAAGGTCAGAGAATAACTTAAGAGTGCTGGTCTTTGCCTTCTAGTTTATTTGAGACAAGGTCTTCTTATCATTTTCCTGCTTTGTATGCCAGGCTAGCCAGCCAGAGCTTCCATGGATTCTCCCGTCTTTCCTCTTCTATACCCCCTGTAGGAGTACTGGGATAACAGACCTGTAGGATACTGTGTCCAGTTTTTACTTGGGTGATTCAAATTCAGGTCCATAAGCTTGAATGAAATGGCAAATACTTTACCCACTGAGAAATCTTCCCAGCCCTAGACTTAAGTTTAAAAAAAAAAATGACTTATATATTTGTACATGGGTGTTTTGTCTGCACACTATGTGTGCACAGTGCTTACGGATGCCAGAAGAGGATGTCAAATCCCCTGCAACTGGAGTTATAAACAGTTATGAGCTGCTATGCAGCTGAGAATCAAACTCAGTTCTCTGTAAGAATAATTAGTTCCCTTAATTGCTGAACTATCTCTCCAGGCTTCCTAGACTAATTTTTAAAGCATACCTTTATCCAAAATTTCAGGACAGAGCTACATACAGTCATTTCTTCCCTAGCAGATAGCAACTTTTCCAACAAAGAGTCAAAGCATGTAGGTTCAAGGAACAACAATGAATAACAATGCAAAGGCTTAGCCTAAGGATCAACTTATCCAAATGGATACTTGGCTTCTCTGGGTCTCAACTCTAGCTGAGTATTTACTCTTACCAGAGAACTAACATGTCCCCATAGTTTTTAATCTCTTTCCCCTTGTTGACCCAAGTTTAGCCAAGTGCCTGGACCAGTGCAGGTGCTAATAAATAAGTTTTCTAAGTCAGTGAGACTTCCGAGTACTATTTTTTTCATTTCACAGCTCTAATAGTTAATGTGGTAGACAGAAATTTTATACCTACCAGTTGGTGAAATATTAATTTTAGGTGAAATATCTCAAAAAAAAGGACAGTAAACAAAACTTGTATGTAGCTAGGTGACTCACTAGAGAGTGAGGAATGTACTTGTGACTCAGCAGCTACCAATAAATCATTTAACCACAATGACTAATACAAAGAAAAATAAAAGCCAAACACATATATTTATGTACAGAATAAACTTTGTTTTCAGAATCAAAAGAGCCTGATGTTTGGGGTAGAGTGAGCATGAAGAATAATACGTAATTATTAACTTCAAAAACCTCTGAAGCAGAGGCCGGAGGAGCTCTGTGAGTTCCAAGTCAAACTTGTCTACACAGCAAGTTCCAGGCCAGCCAGGGCTACAAGGTGAGAGGCTGTCCCTAACAAAACAAACATTGAAACTACTATCCATATTAGTTACAGCTCTTTAAAACTGCTGCTATAAAATCAGCCTTAAACTTGCATATATATTAACTGTTGTCCTCTATTAACACTTGATACTGAAAGGCTTCCAGAGCACCTTACCAACAAACAAACAAACAAACCCAAAAAACTGCCTTTATAAGACTTAACTGTAACTCACACAAATGACACTGAATTAAAAACCTTTTTCAAAAGAAAAAAAGTCTGACTTCTTGTTCAACTCTTTAAAGAATCAGGTGACAATGTAAAGCGAGGTCAAAAGCACAGCCTTCTGCTTCCCAAGAAATTTCATTTTCAGAAAGATCGTCAACCATTTCAGACACACAATTAAGATTCTAGCCTTAAAATCCCTATGGAGTCAACTTCCCTGTGTAATTCATTCAGTTGCTTCATTTTTCTGCTCATTCAGTCACAAGAAAATTGATCTAACAGATTGATTAAAATGATCTGCTCAAGCGTCCTATGGCACTGAATCCAATTAGTGAGCCAACTTTTAGGTGAGAATATTGATAAACCGGATGATCCCAGGACACATTTCCCTCCACATTAAACTCCAATGTTTCTTTTCAAGGAAAAAAATTCAAAAGCTCAAAATTAGCAGTACAGTTTAGTCAATAAGGCCTCAGATTTAATATCTAAAGTAAATGCTAAGATCATTATCTACTTAAGATATTAAAAGTGACCTTGATTTTTGCCTTTTAAGTGATTAGGAAACCCCAGCTGGAACTATCTGATTTGGTATTTTTAATAGTGGAGTCCTAGCTTTTCCCCACCTGGTAAAAGGCCAATGGGAATAGGGTTAAACATAGGGCTATATGGAATTAACATATAAATACCATTCTTTCCCCCACTTTGTTGAATAAGAGTTCATGTTTTATTGTCCAGTGTCCTTGGGTTGCAATCTTCAAAATGGAAACATCTAGAAAGCCAACAATGTTCAGGTGCTCCCTCTGCAGTAAAATGAGCCAAAAGCATTTCATATGTAACAACTGACCCAGGAGAGAAGAAATATTAAGTGCGGATTAAAAGCAGCCTTTTCCTCATACACATACACATGCGGGTATTATTTTCTAAACCAGATTCTGGCAGCACTGTTAGCTGGCCCACTCCCTAAGCAGCTGGCTTCCCCCAAACAATGTGCTACAAAATATTCTTTTCAATCACTTCATGCTCCATTGGTCCTCAAAATTTTAACATCAGCTAAAAACATAAGTAAGCTTTTCATTTTATTTAAGCACAACACCCAGAACTGGTTTAGAAGCTGTTCATGTGCTGTTTTGATCTTAATAGGAGGCCACTGCATATTTTACAGAACTCATTGTTTTCCAAATTGTTCTTGTGTAATTATACTTATAAATGAGAGGATAAAAAGCAAATAGCCTCAAGAATTCTGCTAACTAATGAAAATATCTAAAGGCTGTAAGTCTTCAATCTTGATTCCCAGTCAGGTAGAATATATAGACAGACCCGGCTGAGAGGCAGATCAGGTCATGATCCCACACAATGGCGGCAGTCTGGGTGTGAGAAAAGCACCAGGAGTCTGTAGAACAAGGAACTTACAGACATTGCCAGGCTAGGGGAAGAGAAAGCAGCTGAGGAAAAGGGAGTTCTGGATGAGGAACAGGATGACGGGGAGCAGTGAGGAGGGGTCTAAGAGAACAGTGGGGTTATTTCTACTGAATTTCCTAAACTCTGAAGTCATCTTCCACTCCTGTTATTTTCCTCATTCCCACACATGAGTAGTTAGCAAATAGGCAAGATGTTTTTCAAGAAGATGTAACACTTGTTTAACAACAATGCCAAAAATATCTGTCTATGTTAGGCAACACCAATGAGAAACATGAGGCCAGTGATCACAGTTGTAATGTGGGTGACTTCAAGCATGAAGAAATATGTGGACTCCACACTGCTAACACCCGTGACCTGAGTTATTGGCTATACCCACACTGCTAACACTCGTGATCTGAGTTATTGGCTTTACCCACTTGCACTTGATGTCCCCCTTCCCTCCAGTTCTAGGCAGCTTCCACAACTACTTCACAACAGCAGAAGCTACATTTCTTTCACAAGCAAATTACAGATATTTTCTAAAAGTAAAGTGCCATACTTATTATGCATTTACTAACCACCCAACATTTATAAAACTGTTCGACCTACCTTTAAAAAGTCAAGTTCTTGCCCTTTAAAAATGAGTCATTAAGTTTCTCAGCATTATGCCATTAACCTCATCCATAAACTGTGATCTTATTGCCCAATTCATGTTGCACAGTGATTTTTAGGAATGTGTATGTCACACAACAGAAGTAACAATGTCTTATGTCCCATTTTTGAAAAATGTAATTTTACAGGATGCTCACGTCTGAATGTCCTGAGAGCAACTTTCTCTAGGGAGAATGGAGAGCAATTTAGGGAGTTTTAGTTGTACAGCTGTGTGACAAATACCTGCAAGGCAGGGCCGGCCAGCCAGCCAGCCAGCCAGCAGACGCATGTGCTTTACAGAAGCTTAGCAGAAGGCAGTTGCTTTGATTTCTAAGTCTATAGCTGCATTTCCCCCAACAGTTGCATTACCACACAGCTGCTTAGCTGGGGAATTTTGTACTTCATTCCTCACAATGGGAGTGAGGGGAATTATACCATACCCTGCTGAAGGCCATGCTGGTAAGAAAAAGGCCAAAGCCTTATTATCAAAAGTATGTGGAATTATTAGATCTTTCTGGTAGCATCAAGGTTCCACGTTTATAACTATTAAATTTTTTTATTACTGAGATTATTCAGAAAAAGTAACTGCCACTGCAAACAAGAAACTCAGCTATAACTCCTCTTCTCCTATTGTTTTGACAGCATGCTTTTAAATATGAGGTTGGGAAGGTCCTTGTGCTTTATAAAAGAAATAAACATTAGTGTTAATGTTACAAAACTTAATTCCTCCTTTGAAGTTGTTTTCTGTATCAATGAATTCAGAACACTTCCCTTAACTGTGTAAACCCCACTGTTCTCTTAGACCCCTCCCTCACTGCTCCCGTCATCCTGTTCCTTACCCACAACTCCCTTATCCTCTGCTCCTGTGTAAACAACTCAGTATTTCAACCCTGTATTTCCTTTGTTAAAGACACACAGACAAACAGAGACCCCAAACCAGTGCTTTAACTCATCTGGAGGTTGCACCAATGTGGTTTGTTTGTTTGAGACAGGGTTTCTCTGTGTAGCCCTGGCTGTCCTGGAACTCACGCTGTAGACCAGGATGGCCTTGAACTCAGAAATCCGCCTGCCTCTGCCTCCCAAGTGCAAGTGCTGGGATTAAAGGCATGTGCCACCACCGCCCAGCCTAAAGTCTAATTTTTAACATACTAAATAAATAGATACATGCTTTAAAATTTTTTAGCACATGCCTTTAATTCTAGCACTTGAGAAGCAGAGGCAAGCTGTGACAGACAGAAACCCTGTCTCAAAAAACAACCAACAAAAACAAAAGCAGAAGAACAACAACAAACATTAGAGCCTGACTGTTAGGTAGGAATGCCATCTAGATCTCCGAGTTCTACTTCATAAACCATGAATATAGGATTATCTATATTTCTCTGTTTAAAAGAAAACTGATTTCTTGTATTTGTGAGTAGGTGAATGCCCACGGAGGTCAGAGGTCAACCATGGATATCATTCCTCAAAAACCATCTACCATTATTTTGAGAAAGGGTCTCTCACTGCCCTGGGTCTTGAATGGTTGGTTGATTAGTGAGCTCCAGGGACCCTCCTGTTTCTGCCTTCCCAGTGTTGGTATAATAAGAACACACCACCATGCCTGGATTTTTTCAGTGGGTTCTGGGTATTGAACATGGGTATTCTGCAAGTAATTTATCGACTGGCCAGACCAGTTGCTAACATTCTTGACTACCACTTCTGCAATGGAAGCCTGACCTTTCTTTAATTTATAAACACAGGACACTGGTGAACTGCATTCCATTTGGGAGACTGTCTGTTTTTATTTTTTTATTTTTTTGGTTTTTCGAGACAGGGTTTCTCTGTGTAGCCCTGGCTGTCCTGGAACTCACTCTGTAGACCAGGCTGGCCTCAAACTCAGAAATCCACCTGCCTCTGCCTCCCAAGTGCTGGGATTAAAGGCGCGTGCCACCACTGCCTGGATCAATGGTTCTTAACCTGTGGGTCGAGATCCCTTTAGGGTTGCTGGTGAATGATCCTTTTACAGTAATTAATTAAAGTAATTAATTTACTTTAATTTACAAGTAATTCATTAAAGAAAAAACTTATCATTTACAATTTTTTTTGGGGGGATTAAAGGCGTGCGTCACCACCGCCCGGTTTGGGAGACTATTTGTAAGTTCTTTTACCAGCTTGTAAGTTTGGGCTGATATATCAATTTACTGTTACTTGTTTAATCCTTGGGAATTCCTGAAAGATCTCAATAATAGGAATACTTTTTTGTGGGCCACACTAGGTATCACAGATACCCACCGCCCACAATCAGTAGGGGGCCCCTTAATGAATATTAAGGGTTAACTGATTTTTTTTCTTCTTTTTTGGTTTTTCAAAACAGGGTTTTTATGTGTAGCCCTGGATATCCTGGATCTATTAAAGGCGTGTACTACCAAGAGCCAGCCAGCTAGGGTTAATGGATTTTCATAAGGCTTTTCAACTATAATATATTTAGGAATCTAGCCCTAAAGTTATAACAACCCAATAGAGGAAGTGTGTGCTATGCAAAACCATCAGTATTATTTATTAGTTTCCCAAAACTAAATAATATATAAAAGATAAAAATCAATAGATCTTTTTGTCTGAGGTTCATTTTTACCAAGTATTTTAAGTATATAAAACACAATTTAGCATGGCCATCTGTCATTTCCATGGCCATTTACTGTAAGTAAATATTTTACAGAATTTACTTTAGATTTAACTTATCACTTAAAACATAAGAGCAGTGATGCCACACGCCTTTAATCCCGTGTGTGTGTGTGTGTGTGTGTGTGTGTGTGTGTGTGTGTGTAGACATACAGTGCACTTGATAGAGGTAGATAGATCTCTGTGAGTTCAAGGCCAGCCTGGTCTACAGATCAAGATTCAGGACAGCTAAGGTTACATGGAGAATCAAAACAAGAAAACAAAAAGAAGAGGAAAAAAAAAGAAAAGACCATCCATTCATTTCCCCATGTCTCCTTTAATCATTATCACGAGAATACTAAATTAAGAAAAACATGCTAACAAAATGGCCACATCATGAACCACGAACAAAATTCTGATTGGAGTCAGAGTACTTAACCATCCTTCTTTCCTATCTCAATGACCTGCTTCTTTCAACTAAAACAAAACAACGTTCTTCTATAGAGCTCTGAGCCAGGCAGCAATTACTTTACAGCTAGGAAAAGAGCAAGTTTTCTCTCTTTTTCTCCCCTGGACTGACTCTTTGGTGTCAGAGTTAAAAGCTGTACCATTATTAATACATGTTGACTTCCTTCAGGAGGAAATCATCTGCAAAGGCACACTGTCTTACTTTATGTACTTTTATTAGTTAGAAAACTTGTTGCTCATTATGCATCTCAAAGGGTTGGGGGAAGGGAGGAAACAAAACTCAACAAACACAGCAAAATCAAGTTGCTGCGCCCTGTTCAGGATGCCAGGCTTTTTGTTGCTCTACTTGAAAGTAATGTGACTTGTCTGTGAAGAGTGCAGCTTCAGCAATTCCAAATGAATCACAAGCCTGTGCTCCATATTTTCTCCTTTGTGAGTTTAATGTATTCAAGCAACACTGAACTGACAATTTAAATAACTACATTTTTAAACAAACGAAGCATTGATGTTAATGTATGAAAATGGTCCAAACCCCTGGGAGTCTTGGTTCCCACCATTGTTTATTCTGACAACAGGATATAATTGCTTACTTACTTGGCAGCAAATTTAACCATCTGCTTGCTTGCATGGTCTCCCACCGCCACAAGAGCCTGGACGTTAAACTGCTGCTGCCTCAAGACTAAGAAGCACTGCTTCCCTGCAGGAGACAGAGAACACGGTACATTAGAAACATATTATTTCAGGTTTTACAAAGGAAAATGCTTTTCTACTTTAAGACTAGGTCAAAATTTATACACTCATCAGGTATATGCATATGTTCATCTATCAGCTTACAAAGCCAAAATACCACACTCAACTGACAATCACAGAAACACCAGTTTCTATGAATAACAAAAAGTGCATCTGACAGGTTTCTTCTGAGAACATAGCGATACATAAATCTAGATGATTATTCTGTAACATTAAACAAATTTTAAGTTATTTCAGACGACTTTCATCAATCAACCAAATGCTTCTATATTCTACAGGCAAGGAGACTGAACAACTACCATGGAAACTTCAATCATGCGATCACAAAAGTGCTAATCAAGTGTTTACTAGTCCATCTACAGAGCTCTTTCTGCCAAAGGACATTTTAAAGAGCACACAGATTAGTAGGCTAGCTCCTGTTGAATTCCATTTCCCCACTCACCTGACCTCCCACGTTTTAAATCTTCAAGCAATTTTACTTCTGTCAGTAAAGTGCCACTTTTTTTTGTTTGTTTGGTTTGGTTTTTCAAGACAGGGTTTCTCTGTGTAGCTCTGGCTGTCCTGGAACTCACTCTGTAGACCAGGCTGGCCTTGAACTCAAGAAATCCGCCTCCCTCTGCCTCTCAAGTGCTGGGATTAAAGGCATGTGCCACCACTGCCAAGCTAAAATGTCACTTTTTAATAAGTCCTGTAACCAATTGTATTTTCAGGTATGCTGGCAGGTTGCTTCCCCCCCTGTCATTTCTTACTCTTAACCTGAAAAATATCCCTTATTCATCCTGTATCATCCATCCCTCTTCTTCCAAAGCAGATCATTTTAAATTCTAGAAAACTATTTCCTCATAAAAATGAATTAATCTTTCCAAGGCCACTTGTCATAAGGTTATGATTTTTTATTATTCTTTTATATTAAGAATTAACGGGCTGG
>JADRCC010163248.1:0-36414 GCA_019843855.1 Hylomyscus alleni
CACTTGGGCCTTCCTTCTTGTTTAATGTCTTTGGGACTGTAGGGATAATCATTCTGTGCTTTTGGCTAATATGTACTTATCAGTGAGTACATACCATGCGTGTCATTTTGGGTCTGGATAACCTCACTCAGGATGATATTTTCTAGTTCCATCCATTTCCCTGTAAAATTTATGATGCCTCTGTTTTTTTAATAGCTGAAATAGCATTCCATTGTATAAATAAATCACATTTTCTGAATCCATTCTTCAGTTAAGGGATATCTGGGAGACTTCTAGTATCTGGTTACTGTAAATCAGGCTGTTGTGAAGATAGTGGAGCATGCAACCCTGTGGTATGGTGGAGAATTTGGGTTTAGGCCCAGGAGCACTGTAGCTTTGTCTTCAGGTAGAACTATTTCCAGTTTTCAAAGAAACCATCAAATTGGTTCCCAAAGTGGCTGTGCCAGTTTGCAATCTGACCAACAGCAGAGGAGTGCTGCCCTTTTTCTGCATCCTTCCCAGCATGTCACTTGAATGTTTGATCTTAGCCATTCTGATTGGTGTAGGATGGAATCTCAGGGTCTCGGTTTGATTTGCATTTCCACATAAATAAGAATGTTAAACATTTGGTGCTTCTCGGTCATTCCAGATTCCTTTGTTGAGAATTCTCTGTTTAGCTCTGTACTCAGGTTTTATTGTTGTTGCTGTTGTTGTTGTTGTTTTGGTTTGGTTTAGTTTGTGGTTTTTGTTTTGTTTTGTTTTGTTTTTTGAGTCTAACTTATAGAATCCCTTATGTATTTTGGAACTAGCCCTTTGTTGGACTTAGGGTTAGTGAAAATTATTTTCCAGTCTGTAGGCTGTTGTTCTGTTCTATTGATAGTGTCCTTTATCTGACAGAAGTTTTACAGTTTCAAGAGGTCTCGTTTACCAATTGTTAATCTTAGAGATCAACAGATTGCTTGTTCAGGAAATTTTCTCCTGTGCTAATGTGTTGAAGGCTATTTCTAATTTCTCATCTATTAGATTCAGCGTGTATGGTTTTATGTTGAGGTCCTTGATCAACTTGGACTTGAGTGTTGAGCAGGGTGGTAAATAGAACACAATTTGCCTTCTTCTACATGCAGACCACCAGTTAGAACAGCACCATCTGTTGAAGATGCTTTCGTTTTTCTACTTTATGGTTTTGACTTCTTTGTAAAAAGTCAAGTGCTCATGGGTATGTGGTTTTATTTTTGGATCTCTTTAATTCTATGTCACTGATCAACCTTTCTGTTTCTGAACCAATATCATGAAGTTTTTATCACTATTGCCCTCTAGTATAGCTTGAGTTCAGGGATGTTGATTTCTCCAGTAGTTCTTTTATTGCTCATAATTGTTAGGCTATCTAGGTTGTTTTGTTGTTGCTGTTGTTGTTTTATTTTGTTTTTCCATATGAAGTTGAGATTTGTTCTTTCAAGGTCTGTAAAAATTTTGTTGGAATGTTGATGGGAATTGCAATGAATGTATATAGATGGCTTTTGGTAAAATGGCCATTTTCACTATGTTAATCCTACTGATCCATGAGCATGGAAGGTCTTCTGAAATCTTCATCAATATTTTTCTTAAAGGACTTGTAATACAGATCTTTCACTTGATTGGTTAGAGTTACCTCGAGATATTTTATATTTTTGTGGCTATTGTGAGGGGTATTAGTTTCCTAATTTCTTTCTCAGCTGGACTATCATTTGTATAAAGGGGGACTACCAATTTCTTTGAGTTGTTTTATCCAAACACTTTGCTGAAATTGTTTAATCATCTTTCTGAGTTCTCTGGTGGAATTTGGGGTGGGGGGTCTTAAATATACTGTCATATTGTCCACAAATACTGATACTTTGACTTCTTTCTTCCTACTTTGTATCCCCTTGATCTCCTTTTGTTGTCCTTTTGCTCTAGTTAGAACATCACTATATTGAATAAATAGGGAGAGACTGGGCAGCCTTGTCTTGTCCCTGATATTAGTGAAATTGTTCAAATTTCTCTCCATTTAATTCGATGTTGGCTATTGCTCTGCTCTATAGTGCTTTTATTGTGTTCATGTATATGCTTTGAATTCCTGATCTCTCCAAGACCTTTAACATAAAGGGGCACTGGATTTTGTTGAAGGTTTTCTAGCATCTAATGAGATGACTATGTGATTTTTCCACTGAGTTTGTTTATGTAGTGGATTAAATTAGTGGATTTTTGCATATTAAACCATCCCTGCATCACTATGATGAAGCCTACTTGATTGTGGTAATTGATGTTTTTGGTGTGTTCTTGAAGTCAGTTTGTGAGAATTTTATTGAGTATTTTTGTATCAATGTTCATAACAAAAAATTGGTTTGAAGTTCTCTTTCTTTTGTTTGATCTTTGTGTAGCTTAGGTATTAGGATGACTATGGCCTCAAAGAATGAAAATAGATAGTATTCCTTATGTTTCTATCTTGTAGAATAGTTTGAGAAGTATTGGTATTAGCTCTTTTCTGAAAATGTTGTAGAATTCTGCACTAATACCACCTGGCCCTGGCTTTCCTTGGTTTGGAGGTTTTTAATGACTGCTTCTACTTCCTTACTGGTTATGGGACTATTTAGATAGTTTACCTGATCTTGACTTAAATTTGATCCATGGTATCTGTTTAAAAAATCATTCATTTCATATAGATTTTTCCATATTTGTTGAGTATAAGCTTTTGAAGAAAGATCTGAAGATTTATTTGAATTTCCTTCATTTCTGTTGTTACATCTCCCTTTCATTTCTGACATTTTTTAATTTGGATACTGTATATGTGCATTTTAGTAAGTTTGGTAAGGGTTGTCTATTTTATTGATTTTCCCAAAGAACCAGCTCTTAGTTGTATTTATTTTTTGTAGAGTGTGGAAGTCTCCCACCTTTATTGTGTAAGGTTCTACATGTGTTTTGAGCTTTAGTAAAATTTCTTTTGCGAATGTGAGCGCCCTTGCATTTGGGGCATAGTTCAGAACTGAGATATTATCTTTGTATTTTTCCTTTGATGACTATGAAGTGACCTTCCCCCATCTCTGTTGGTTATTTTTGGATGAAAGTCTATTTTACAAGATATCAGAATTGCTAGTCTAGCTTATTTCTTGAGATGATTTCCTTACAAAACCTTTTTCTGGTCCTTTACTCTGATGTAGTCTGTGTCTTGGTTGCTGTGTTGTGTTTCTTATATACAGCAGAATGATGTATCCTGTTCACATTACATATCCAGTCTGTTAGCCTGTGTCAATTTATTGGGAAACTAAGTCCATTGATGTTGAGAGACATCAATGTGCAATGATTGTTAGTTCTCTTTATTTTGTTGTTGGCATTTTCATTAACTATTATATCTATTTCTTCTGTGGAATCTTCTCTGCCTCAGATTCTCTTTCTCATCACTTGTATTCTGTTAGTGATGTTTATGTCTGTAGTTCCTGTTCTCTTTCCTAGGTTTTAACACCTGCAGAGTTGCCTCCATTTCTGTTTTCTTTATTGTTTCTTTCCCCATTTTTAGATGTTGGATGATTTTGTTCATTATGTTCACCTGTTTGACTGGTTTATTTTTCTGTATTTCTTTAAAAGATTTATTTGTTTCCTCATTAAGGGCTTCTACCTGTTTGAGAAGGTATATATTTTTAAGGGAACTGTCTATATCTTCTCTACAGACCTTTATCTTCTTCATGGCATGGGATTTAAGGTCAGAATCGTGCTCTTCAGGTATGTTAGGATATCCAAGAATTATTGGGGTAAGAGAGTTGGGTTCTGATGGTGCCATATTGCATTGGCTTCTGTTAATTATATTCTGCTTGCCCTTTTGCCCTCTGGTTGTCTCTGCAGATAGCTGGCCTGGACATCCTGTATTGGAGCAGCTTCCCAGGAGATAGTTGGTGCTATGTGTCCTGGGTTAGAGCAGGCCTCCAGAGAGGCAAGCAGAGTTGTGTCTCTGGTTGGATCAGGCTTCTAGTGCTCCTGTTTAGAAAAGGTCTCCTGTGTCTTTGTTAGAGCCATCCTCCTGGGAAACAGAAGGCCTGTGTGGTGGAGTGGCATGCAGCTGATCCACTGTGAGTGCATGTGGACATGAAGAACAGAAGGGAGATGTGGATTTGACATGGTGGGACAAAGCCCACATCTCTGGCCTCTGGCCTCCTAGCTGGCATAGGATTATGGTGGAGGTCTCACCTGTGTCCCTGATTAAAGCAGTCCTGGGAGACAGATTGGGCTGGAGTGGTCTATTTAAATATTTTTTTAATTAATTGTGTAGAAATACAGAGTGTATATATTGAAAAAAATAAGATTAATATAGCCGTATTTAGACCCATGAGAAAATTTTGTGGCATGAACATTTTAAATTCCATCACAGCATTTTAATAAAGAGAATTTCACCTGACAATTATAATTTTCTGCCTGCTGAGCATTTACAATGTCAGAAAATTACAGGCTACAAATGGAAGGAACTATGTTCCCCTGAACTCTTCGGGGCAGAATGTGAGTGGTCCCATTTTGTTAGTTTTACTTTGTTTCAAAATGGATTATTATTCTAGTATGAGAGTTCATACATATTCTTAATTCTGAAAATTCTTATCAAATAATACTATCAATAATGTATGTTGATTAGTGCTTGCTTAGATTCCATGTTCTTAGAAATAATGTATATTGATTAATGCTTACTTAGATTCTACATAGTTACTTAGATTCTGTGTGTAGAACACATGTATAAGGTGTCTGTCTTCACATAAAGGTGGCAGGTGGCTCAACAGAACATTTTTATGTGAAGCTCCAGTTCTTGGTACAAAATCTAAAATCTGAATGGAATGAAAATCTGTATAATTCAAGGGAAATAATTAGAAATGGAAGTGAAACACACACACAAACCAGAGAGAGAGAGAGAGAGAGAGAGAGAGAGAGAAAGAGAGAGAGAATCACACATCTATAAAGTTTATGCAAATACATGAAAAAGACATATCACCATTCCTCCATTCCTGCCTTTAAGATTTTAGCCTGGATTGGATTACGCTTTTCCTCTGAGACAAATACAATTATTAAAAACTAAGTATATATTTGCTGTCATTTTTTTCAGTGACTTTTTGGTGTCAAAGCGTGTACTCTTGCACTACTCTCTTCCCATATCATTGCAGCCTTCTGTGCATATGCGGTCAGAAACCTTGTGGGCTCCAGGAGAACAGACATCTACATCATCATGTTACATGAGTGTTGGCACATAACCATTGCTTATAACAATAAAATGGTCATTGTTTATACCTAACCGTATCAATGTTAAAGCCTCTTCTGTAATTTTATACCTAAATATGTATTCATGAAGTTTTCAAAAAGTTCAGTGCCACATTTCTTATAATTTTAAAACATAATTTCAAACGTAAATTCTAGATAAAATGACTATGTAGACTCTTTAAAGAGAAAACTACACCACTAAAATGTTTTGTGTGTGCATGTATGTGTGTATGTATGTGTGTGTGTGTATACATATATATACATATATATATATATCCAAATGACAGACTTTTGTATTTATAAAAATTATATTGTTATAAGAATATCTGTAAGGCAAAGTACAAGCTCTATAAGAGTATATAACTTTTCTTTAATATATGTTATAAAAATCCCAAAGTAATAAAACTATAGGTGAGTCCATGCTCTGTAGTCATGGCTAGTTTGTGGCTTACTGCATGCCACAAGGCAGCTTTGAATTTCTGATGGTCTTCCTGCCCCATCCTTCTCACTGCCCCATATTCATTACAGAGTATGCCATCCTATGTGGTTCAAAACAAAGAGTTAAGAGATATTTTTATCACATAGTTCATAGTACTTATTTTTAAAATACAGAATCACAAATAATTTTTCTTTTTATCTATTACTTAAAAATGTTTAAAAGTGAGTGTGAACTGCTTAATGAAAAACATAAATTATCTTAAGTTGTTCCCTTCTGTAAACTCAAAGTCATTTTACTGTTGTAAGTCCAACTAAAAACTAAAAATATCATTTAATGAATATATTAAACAACATGTTATGTCCATTTTTTATAGAACACTTGTTTTTAACAGTGTCAGAATGGGCCGGGCAGGGGTGGCGCACGCCTTTAATCCCAGCACTTGGGAGGCAGAGGCAGGCAGATTTCTGAGTTCGAGGCCAGCCTGATCTACAGAGTGAGTTCCAGGATAGCCAGGGTTACACAGAGAAACCCTGTCTTGAAAAAGAAAAAAAAAACAATGTCAGAATGACTATTTTTGTTTTATTTGTTTATTATTTTTCATGTGATTGTTAGGTAGAAGAAGAGTGTGTCTGCAGTATTCTTTCTTTTGCTACAAATTCATCTGTGTACTGCTGGATAGTTCATAGAGAGACTTAAAATACAAATCCAAAACTGTACAGTAATTATTCTTTATATATAAAGTCAAAAATACTATTTCATTAAGTATGATAGAACTGCAGTTGAGATTTTAGGATACACAGGGTGACATCATGACTACTACCTTTCTCCCACTGTTTGGAAGAACATAATCTCCCACATTTGCACTCTGTGATTTTATAGGCAGTAAACCTTTGTGGTCCCTCAAAGCTGCAATCTAATCAGAAACATAGAGTAATTCCCTGTTTCAATATTTCTTCCCTTAGTCTTGTTCAGAATACAAATGCAGACAATATTGCTTTTCCAGAGGCAAGCTAAGAAAATCGTTTTTTTCCTTCTATAATAGAGGCAGAGAATAAACATTTCAAGATTGAAACTCACTCATCTGTAAACAGAAATGGCATGGCTGACATTTGCTGAGAAAAAAATAAGCAAGGATTATCATTTCATAGCCTGCAGTAGATTGAAGCTAGCTCAGATGCTAATACTTCAGTTGACACATCCTTTGCATTGACTGACAGTAGATATTAATCTTTGAATCATCACATACTCATCAGTTGCATGTAGGCAAATCAGAAGATGGAGGATGATCAACCACAGGAGGAAATTCACCAAAGACAAACTGCTTCTGTTACTGACTACTGCGTGGTCAGTTAAAGGGTTTTATTCTTTCTTCTACTTGTTCATCTCTGTATTTTGTGTTCTACCAGAATCGCAAAAAAGCAAAAGTTCTCCATCACTGTATAGTGTAAGGTTTAATTAGTATATAGTACCTCAGAATGAATAAGACTGAATTTGACTCTGTCCTCAAAAACTGCAGAGCAGAAAATAAGGAGAGAAACAGGAAGATTTTGGAATATTGTTAAATGATGGAACTATCTGAGGCCAAATGGTACATGAGATTAGTTAGATACTGGGTAAATAGTTCTGCTATGTTCACTTCTTGAAATTATTTGAAAATATATTAAAGCCTTAAGATATTAACGAAAAGAAATTGGTATGACTCTGGGATAAGAGAGGGGGCATGGAGAGCAGGATTTGATGGTCTAAGCTCAGGTTTAGAATGCAATATGAATTTCTGAGAACTTCTAAACCTTATATAAAACATCCTAGCCTCTGTTTCTTCACATAGAGTTGAAAGAATTAATACAATCTACTGAGAATATCTCAGCACAGCTGAGGTAATGTAGGGAGGAAAAATCAAACCTCCAGAAGTGCCAGCTAACTATGAGCATGTGTATGCAGAGAACACATAGCATAGTTTAATATATTCTGTTGGCAAAGGATATGTTATCTCATTAAGGCAAACATCTATACATTTAAAAACTAAAACTTTGGAGTTCTAGGTCACACCTTTCTGAATATGTACACAGTCATACATCCCATATGATGCTTTGTCAACCATTAACTGTATATGAACATCTTCCTGTGAGATAATGAAGCTAGAAATCACCATCAACTAGTAGTGGCCTATTGTCATAGTACAGTCCATTGCTTGTATTAGTGGTGTTGCTAGTGCAAATAAAAACACTGCCCTGACAATCATACAGCATTTACACATACAGTTTGGTATAGTACAGAACACTAGAGGACATGGTAAGGAAAATAAATGCCTGTGAAACTGACTTTGAATCTATGATGCCATATGTCAATCATAGCAAGTATGTGTTATGTTCCCTCTACTTACAAGAGAGTGTTTAATGCAAAGGAGCTGTCTGTGCAATCCCACAACCATGTCACTTACTATATTCATTTACTATATTTTCTGGTTGCTTCAAGTCAAATACTGAGTGATAGACTATCATTCAGTTTCATATAAAGCTGCCCTATGAGTTTTCCCACAGCAACTAAATTGCCATTTGACAAATGTATCTCTGTATATACACTTTTAGAAATATGAAAACACTTCAAAAATTAATATGGACAAGTTTCTTAAATAAAACAGACAAATATGTGAACACAATTTATCAGAAAAGTCATGCAAATGGTATTTGATTCCTAAGTTTCCCTAAAGATTTCCTTTTTTATTATATTAATTCAGGTGCAGCTTTAAAGCTCTGGTGTGTCTATATTTTTCTTGTGTTGTACAATTAGCACAGCTACCACAAAGAGGGATTTGATTGTAGAAAATATGAATGTTACTCAGTTATCAACCCTACTGAAGAATACATTATTGCACAAGGAAAGCTATAATCTGTGGGTGTTTATCACATGTAGTTAACAGAAATAAAATTATTCAGAAAAACATCAAGATGTTCATTAGGAAATAAAGATTGAAATTTCACTATATTATATTCAAATTACAGATCACACAGGGACTTAAAGATTAGTTCATAATATATTACCAAGCTAGACAGAATGAGGTGTTTTATTATCAAGTAACAAAAGCAAATTGCAGGATGATTTATGTTCTGTGACACCCTTATATTTGAATATCATGAGATAAAAATGTTAAGTGAGCCATGCAGTTGCAATAGATTCTCCAGAATCCAGAATTAACCAAGCAAACTTGCCAAGTTAATGGAGAGAATTCTGAGTATATAAAGAGGGTATTCTCGACTGCTTAGCAAAACACAAATCAATATGAACATCTGTGAAAAGTAATATAACTTAAGAATATAGCATCATAGAAAAGATTCCAAGGGAAAAAACACAAAAGGAGAGTACCAAATTAATTGAAAAACAATATATTGCCTTTTTGGTTATTATTTTATTCCTTCATTCCAAAAATATTTATTGGCACTTATATTCATAAGTCTATCTTTATAAGATTTACAGCTTATTTTAACAGATTAATAATAAAGTTGTGTGGGGCATATATATATATATATACATATATATACATATATATGTATATATATATATATATATATAAAACCTGTATGTATGCAAATCAAACTTCTGAGTGAGGTAAAAATTTAAAAGCATACAATTTTGAGATTCCTGCAGTCCACATGATAGCAAGATCTGCATGAGGTAGATCACAGATATTAAAGGTATGAAATCTTCAAACTACCATCAGGCTAAAAAAATTGAAGATTTCAACTTTTTGTCACATAGGAGAGAAAGGGATGTTTTAGATGAAGGCATGTACAGTAGAGAATTAAAAAGAATGTGCCTCAGGTTTAGTGACCAAATACAAATGGAAAAGATTTAAATGGAAATATAAACATACAAGGCCTCAGACTTTGTGGAAGAATCTATCTTTGCATAAATGGAATCAGTTGAAGCCTGGAGAGCTCTGGCTTGCTCTCTGGCTTTACCATAATTGGTAATCTTTGTCCCAGATTGTTGATCTTTCTCTACAAAAGGGTAAGAAGGAAACTTCTGTTTGTTCAATGCATGATAAAGATAAAAATGCATGATGTTGCTCATTGAACACACTACAGCATGAAGTGACTTGGAGAGAAGAGCCAAACCCTAAAATTGGGAGGGAGCAAAAGCAGTGTGGGTCGCAGAAGGACAGTCCCTTCCATTTTTTTTCCGGTGGACTCTCTGAGCTAAAGGGCATCTTTAGGATGCAAGAAATAATCTTCATATCTTCACAAGCACTTGCGGGCTGCACAACTTTTGGAAATGCTCTTTTTCTTTTCTCATTAGAAAATTGGAAAAAACTGCTGAACTTTATCGGAACATTTAATAAACTCAAGTACATAAAGGGCCTAATGCTTAGTTAGCATCAAGAAACGTAGGTCTCTAATTGTATGCCTTATGGTTACTAACTATTTGGGAAAAACTTGTAGTTGAACCAATAATTATTATCATGTATATATTTGACCTTCCACAAATCTGTATGGATATGGATAAGGCCCACTCAGGAAAATCTCCTTAAATGCAAGGGAAGGTTCCAAACAATGACACCACATAATCAAGATGCTGTTTAATAGGAACCAATGACTGTTTTAGACTCATCCTTATATAAAAAATGTCTTTGTACTTGTCCTATGTTAAAATATCTAAAGAAAACAACAGTTAAAAAAATGCTGTTACCTCAAAACTATCTCACAGCAGAGACAGAATTCAGTATTCTGCTGTTACTGCACAGGCATTAACCAATGCCAATTTTCATAAAGTCATTGTATGCAAAAGCACAAATGCTCTCTTAAACTTCAGAGCATGGTGATAAAAGAGGTCAACAAGGAGGGTAAGCAGCAACTAAAAAGTTGTTTATTAAATAATCATCAAGAGAAATATGACTATTGTCTGCAACATTATTGGTACTCGTGGTATTGGTGTCTTAGAGAGGGAGTTGTATTTGGCCTAAATTCAGTTGCTGTTGAAAATACCCATCAAGATTTCTTGTAAGTAGAAACAGTGCTTACATATATTTATCAAATATAAAGTTCAGGACTGGCATTTTCCATGTATTAATTTGTTATTTAGTTTTCACAGCAATCTTATGATGAACATGCTTCTGATATTCCTAATTTCAAGAAGAGAAAAGGGAAATGACTAGTAAAATATACTGTCCAGTATGTTTTCTGGACTGAACTTCAACCAAAAGACTCCAAAGATAGAGACATTTTCCCACTGTTGTGTGCCCTGTTCCTCCCTCCGTTCTTTATATCAGTGTGCCTAGAGTGTGTTGAATAAAATAGACTCTGTATTTAACTAGATCTACAGGGAATCCAATCACTTCAGTTTCCCTCTGTTTAACTCTCTGATGAAGTCTCCATGTGGGAGGTTTATTGGTCAGTGCTTTTGATGATAATTGGATGCACAGCTGAGAGGAAATGAAAGAAGGTGGGTGGAGACACTGAAGTGATGGCAGTAGCCAGAACATCCCCAGGAATCCATCTCGGAGGAATTGGAGTTCAGAAGGCCTTCAGGAATACTGATAAAAGCTTCTAAACCTCTGCTTTGATCAGAAGGTGAATTCCATCCCATCAATACATAATTATATTATGTATAACACATATACATAATGAAATACAAATAGATAATGTGTAGCCCATCCAAATGTGATGGAATCCAGGCAAGAAAGTATATTGTGGTCCATGCTTTGAACCAATATCAGGTAACACACTGGATACTCCTAGTACCTGATGAGGACCTATTCGGCATTCTTCAGTATGTACAGCAACGTTTCCTATGACAATTGTAAAGATTTTTGAAGATTTAGAAGCTGAATTTAAGGAAAGGTCCCCTGGTAAGCTCATTGCCAGTTCCTTGTTCCTTTTTTCTCTTCCTTGTCTACTGTCTTCCTCCCTCACGTGGTCATCTCTCCATATTACCAAGTATGTCTCTACTTCCCCTCTTATCCACAGTCAGAAAAAGAGGTTCAATAAGAAAGTACATTATATAATAATGGTTATTTATTCTACTTTCCTCTTACATAATAGACTATGAATGAAAAGGAGAATTAGAAACTCACATTTGACAAAACAGTTATCAGATTATTTGTAGTTTAAATACATAAGTCTCATCTTGGGAAACTTCTCAAGGACCTCATCAAAAGTGTCTAAGAATGGTTGTCTTCTTTTATCCCCTAGCAACTGCAATGTGCACTGCAGTGTTGGGGCCACTCTTATTGAAACAAATGAGAAAGGAACTGTGCACACCCATCAGAGATTGTCAGGAAGTCTTATCCTCTAAGATCCACAGACATTTGGTGGAGCAGCTCTGCCGACTCACTGTACCTCTTCATCTCTGGGAAATAAAGTAGAATTGTCTTACATGTCAGAAGATTGTTTCATTGTCTAGAAGAAGATTTGTGTCTTAAATAAAATTGTTCTGATTTCCCAAGGAGATGATTTTAATATATGCTAAAATATTGTAATCTATGTGCTCCAACATGCTTTAATACTTAATTCTTCTTGTTAGGGTTGTATAACTCTCCTGTTTTTCTCGAACATTGTAAATCATAGTTTCTTCTGCAGTGTTAAAAATTGAGACAGTTTGTATTTTATACTGTGAGCAGAATTCCTTTGTTATTGGCAGATGTCAAATTTAAATATTTTGCCATTTGCAAATTGAAGATTAAGGCGTGATAAACACACACACTCTCTCTCCCTCTCTCTTTCTCTCTCTCTCACACACACACAAACACATACACTCTGTGTGTTCCTCTGTGTCTCTGTCTCTCTATGTCTCTCTATCTCTTACACACATAAACACACACGCACACAACTGATGTTTATCCTCTGCAGCAAACAAGTAGATACTTTCATCCCTTCTCTTCATGTTCAGGTTCCTCATCTGTTTTAATATATGATTTGTGATTTCTAAATATCCCATTTCAATGCTATGTATTATTCACAGTCAATTACAAGTCACAACTCTTAGGTATCCCTTAATTCTGTACTGTCCATGTGTTTCTTTGGATATTCCCATAGTTTGGTATTAATGCCTGAGTCATGATTGAAGGTAGAAAAATATCTATTATCATAATATATCCTTCAAGATGAGTGGGGGCCAAATTTCACATATGAGTGTTTTATCCATAATGTTAAGCCTATTCCTTTCTCCACTGTAGAGATATTCAACATCTCCTTCTCCAATTTATTCTTCAAAAGCCTCCTACACCATCAAATCCAATTCTTACCACATTGCCATTGGTAAATTACATCACCTCCCACATTTCAGGGAAAATAGAAAGCATTTGACTCAGAATTCTTTTCTCTTCTCTAAGTCAGAATCACTACTCCCAACTTTTTTCTTCTTTGCTTCTTGGAAAAAGACCTGTGTCATTTAGAGTCCACATTCCATCTGTGCTCTTGATGACTTTAACTTTCCATGGCCAAGATCTGCTAACTAATTGTTATTCCTCCATCTTCAGTTGCTTGCTTTTACTTTTACCATATTCTTCTCCACTATGGAAAATTTGTGTAAAATCTATCCCATCTTTAAAACATTGTGGTCTTCCTCGAAAGATGCCTGTTTGAGAATAAACTTTGCCCTTCCACTGATTGTATAGGCTCATCATCAGCCTGCCCTTCAGTCAGTCTCTGCCTGTCTGCTTTCCATGTCCCCCTAAGCTGCTAAGCTTCCTGACATCATTTATCATGCTGTCAAGAAAGTGCCCCTTTGTCCCTCCAGAGTTATATGTTCTAGGGTGGTTGGGGAGTTGGGGAAGGTGAGTAAAAGAAGAAAATACATTGGCTAAAAATGAATGCTCTGCTTCATGGATCTATCTACTTCACAAAATATAACAGGGATGAGGAGATTAGAATGTATCATGTTTGCATGATGTTGTATAGCAGTTTCCTCTAAGATCAAAACACCACCCTACAGAGAAGCATATTAAACCAGGAGATATAAAGCAAAAAACTAACTTCAGGAAGTCCCTAAATATGATCAGTTTCAGTAGGCCCCTCCCTCCTAAGCATAAACAACAAAGGCTCCTGAGAGACATATTCAGAGAAATCAAGCTACAAAGAAGACTTTAAGACCATAACCGCTGTCTGGAAGAAGCTTAGCCTAACTGAGAAAGGACACGCTTGTCTGCTCAGATGTATACAGGCAGTGAAGTATGCTCCACATTCCAGCTTTTTAGAACTGTTACAGATGCTGTGGTGGACTTTATTTATGTAACATCTCTTCCAAACTATTCCGATAATCTATTAGGATCCAGCCTCCATCTGAACGTCCCCAATATCCTGAAAATTGTTTAGGCCCCCACTCCTGGGCGTTGTCTCACAGTGAAAAGAACTCCTCCCAATGAAATTGGCCCTATGTTCTTTGCATCTTCTACCAACAGAAATGGTTCTTACGCTTATCAGAGGTCCTTCCTCTGGGCCCAAGCTTTGAGTTGTGATTATCAACCAATGGAACTTACATTCTCATTATAAAGGTCACAGGGGCTTTGCTAACTTGTGAGGGGGTTTCCCTGTAGCTATGAGTAAAGCTTCGCTGTAATAATTGTCATGTGGAAACCCCTTCCCAGTGCTGAATCATTTTTGCTTCTGTAAGCAATCCCTTGCCAATATTCCTCTAAGTAACTCAATAAAACTTGTTGGTTCATGAGGTTTGACTTTGGTTATATCTCTAACTTGGTTTGTTGTGGGTTCCTCATCTGGGGTGAGTAAATATGTACATTGCATCTCCCCAGGAAATGTTTCGTCATGCAACACATAGCTGCTAGGACAGTTTGTCTGTTTTCTTTATGGTCATCTTTTTTTTTTTAGACTGCTGTCCAGCCCATAGACTGGTGAGAATTACTTCCGCAGAATCTCTTTTTATTCCTCCAGTTGAGTGGCAGTCCTTCAAATAAAGCTGAGGCATAAGATAGTTCTTTCATAATTTTCTAATTAACATGGTATCTATCATGGTTGTCCATTTCTACACTTCCCCCAGCAGTGAGAAAGGTAACCTATTTTCCTGTGTATCTGTCATATTTTGTCATTTTTCTTCTTGATCACCATTCTAACTGGGGTGAGATACAATTTCAAAACAAATTTGAATTTGAATTTCCCTCAGAGCTAAAGCCATTGAATAGTTTTTCAGTTTACTATTGGAAAAGTGTCCTTCTCCTTTGTTGATAGGTTGGTTTGGTACTTGGATATTTAATTCTTGAGGTTCCTTTAGATAACTTGGATATAAATCCTTACCACTGATGTACAGTTGGAAGTCACTTTCCCTCACACTGTAGTCAAGTGCTCCACTCTGGGGATCATTTCCTGTGCTAGGTAGAAGCTTTTTTAGTCTGAAGTAATGCATCTAGCCAGAAGCATTTTTCTTACATTTTCATACAGCATTTTCAACATGTCTAGTCATTCCTTGATCCTTGATCCATTTTGAATTTTATACTTTGTCTGATATTAATAAACTTTTAATTTCTACCTTTGGAATTATTTTTTTTCTCCAGCACCTATTTTCAAATTACCTTTTTTTTTTCCAGTGTGCATCTTCAAGAACTTTGTCACACATAGATGACAATAAGTGTATAAGTTTACTTATACACCATCTAACACATTTGTTTTGTTGTCTACTATTTGGTTGTTTGTTTGTTTTTAACCAATAGTTTCCTGCTTTTAGACCATTTCTGCAATATTATTTAAGATTGGTTATTACAATTATCTCCAGCATTGCTCATACAGCTAAGGATTACTTTAGTTATTCAGAACCTTTGTGCTTCTATATGAATGTTAGTTTTATTTTTCTAATTTCGTAAAGATCTTTTTCTGGATAATTCAGCAACTTCCACCTTAATCATGGTCTTTTAATTTATTTTCTCCTTCAGTTTCTCTATTCAGTGCATTAAATTCTTTATTCTAAAGATCTTTCACCTTTTCGTTAGGCTCATTTGTATTTCTTTAAGAAATACAAATTTAATTTTGTTTTTAAGCTATTATGAATAGGATAGGTTTCCTGATTTCTTTCTCAATGTGTGCATTGTTGGTATATACAAAAGATAATGACTTATGATTGTTGGTATTTTGTCCTGTAGTGCTCTGAGACTATTCTCCAGATCTAAGAGTGTATTGTAAACTCCTTGGGGTCTTTTAAAATCCACTTTGCAATTACATAAATTATATCTGGTTGCTGTCCTGTTTGTATCTCTTTGGCTTATTTTGTTTTATTACTCTGAGACTTCAAACTTCACATTGAGTTAAAGAGAGTGGGCCCTTTATCTCATTCAAGAGATAAGAGGCAATATTCTCACCTCTTCTATATTCAGAATTGCATGGGACATAGGCTTATATTTCATCTTTAATCATGTTCTTTCATTTATGCTTTCTTGGGGTGTTTTATAATGAATATTGAGGTTTTTTTCTAAAGTACTCTTCTGTATTGATTGAAATGATCATGTAGCTTCGGACCTTAAGTCTATTTGTGTATGAAATCAGCCTAATGGACTTTTATATGGAAGCAACTTTATATCCATGGAATGAAAAACACTTTGTCATAGTTTATAATTTTATTAGTGTGCTCTTGATTCAATTTATAAGAATTTTTGAAAACATTTTATTTCTATTTATCAGGAAAATTCATTTACAGGTTTTTTTGTTTTTGTTTGTTTGTTTGTTTGTTTGTTTTGCTGTCTTCTTACTTAGTTTACCGTCAGGGTAATTCTGATTCATAGAATTTGGAAGTATTCCTTCCCGTTCTAGTTTATGGGTAAGTTTTAGGGTAAGTGGTAACTGTCTTCTTTAATATTTGATTGAGTTTTACATCTGATCTTGTACTTGCTTTTGTTGAAAAAAAATTATGAGAACTGCTTCAATTTCATTAAGTACTTTGGGTACTTTCCATACATTGTATGTATCTTTTGATTAAATATTGATAGGACATATTTGTCTAGGAGTTTATTAATTTCTTATAGGTTTATTTTTATATTATTTGTTAAACAGCTTTTGTTTGTACTAAAACTTATATTTTGAAAAGTATATTTAGTAAACCACTAGTTGATAAGATACTGAAAATCGGAAAAATTTTTAAAAATACACCATAAGAAGAACATTCAATCTTCAACTAATTTTTAATTTTATATTTTTCTTTTTAACATAAAATGTAAATAACTCTTAGTATAACAGCATGTGTGTATAATTCTGAAATAAGTCTCTCTCTACTAAAATGGATCTCCACATGGAGGTCATTTGGTTTTGTTGTTGTTGTTGTGATTTGCTTATTATATATATATATATATATATATATATATATATATATTAAAAGACAAGACAACTGTTCTTTTACATGGGAAGACTCTCTTCTGAGCCCTCTGGTAGCTTTCATGTGACTCGATGGGTCCCAGTGATACACTTATATGCAGTAAAATTAAAATGTACTTTCAGTCGCTATCAAGGATGCCTCTGATAGTTCCTTTAAGAAACAGAGAAAAAGATGGAGTCCATAATGGTATATTTAGTTTATAAGGTCCAAGGAAGAGAAAGAGGAAAAAAGATAACTTAAAGTGAAATGGGTGAATATGTAAAGCAATTGAAGATGCTATCTCTGTTTACCAAGATTTGAGGAAACCTGGGAAAAAGCAGAAAAGACCTCTCAGCAGGTTCTTTGTCAGCTTCTGAGTCTTCTTAAAAGGCTTGCAAAGGCTGGGCAGTGTAGCGCACGCCTTTAATCCCAGCACTTGGGAGGCAGAGGCAGGCAGATTTCTGAGTTTGAGGCCAGCCTGGTCTACAGAGTGAGTTCCAGGACAGCCAGGGATACACAGAGAAATACTGTATCAAAAAAAAAAAAACCAAAAAACAACTGATTAAGAAAGTGAGTGCTTCCCCTAGTTCCTTCTTACCACTTGTCTACACATCTGGATTGCATTACACAGCCCATTTAAGGTTATGAATGAAGGCCAAAACCACATGACACATTGAAGTCTATTACCCAAGACTCAATGAAGATAAAACAACCCAATAGTGTGTGCAAAAAAGAGATAAGCAGAGAGCATGCAGAGAGACAGGTAAGCACTATGTAGGAGCACAGAGGATGATGGGATTAAGGAGTTTGCTGTTTCATAATTCCTTCATATCCTTACCTGCTATAATGCTAAGATAAGTACCAAGAGACTTCAGGAAAGCATGAAGTTTCCCTTAGAATTATTTGGAATATTATATGTGTGCTTAGAAACAAATAAGCAACCAAGCAAACAAACAAACTTACTCAACTTACTCTCAGTCCTAGCAAAGGTGTGGTACATCCAAGGGAGAGTTAAGTTGGTAAATTCACTCTTAAAGTTGGAGCCAAGAAGGTGTTGATGCACAAACTTTAGAAGTTCACTGGGTCCTGTGCTATATATAAAGATGGAATGTCTCAGAAAACATTTAATAAGGGTGTGGTTAAAATAACTCTTACTAAAGAAGTGTTAATTGGATGAAGAATCCTTGAAGCCAGATGAAGTAAGCCACACATATAGCGAAGTTTATCAAGGAAATATTTACTTTTGTAGAAGTTATAGCTGTACCTGCCATGTGAAACTTCACTGAGGCCAGAGAGAGTGACTTAAAGTGCTCACGGCTGATGTCTGTCGAGAGGACCAGATCACAGTGGTTTCTGGTTTCCTGAGGCAATCACTGTGTTCTTCTCAAGAATGGAGATTTGGGTAAGTTGGGGATTATGTAGGATTTGGAGATATCCAACTCACCAAGTTAACTCATAATCTGACAACCTAAATGAAATGCTTCAAGTAAATGACTCAAGTCCCTTGGAAGAGCAGCCAGTGCTCTTAACAGCAGAGGGATCTCTCCAGCCCCAGAGCTGTATTTTATATTGCAAACATTGAAATCTTGGGAGAAGTCTATACTTGCAAGGTCCAGACATGATAATTTTGTCAGAAATTGTGGCACATGAAGGTAAACGCATCAGTGACATTGTCATGATCCTGTTATCTTCAAAATACTATCCTGAGATCAGCTATTTTTAAATATTTCTTGAATTAAATTTAGAATAAGCTGAGATGCTACTTTATAGGGGCATTGATTTTGATAGCAATTAAATATAAATTAGCTTTCTCGATTTCACAGTATTACTAGGAAGCTGCCTGCAATTTAAACTTCATCAAGGTTTGATGTGACTATTTTTAAGTTAAAAGCATTAATGATCACTTGTAAAAGTCTTTCTATGACACTTTTCCTTTCAAGCTTTCTACAGAAGAATTTTTTTCTCTTGAATAAAATGCTTAAATCAAAAATATGAATGTCTATTTCATGTTAAAAATAAAACCAACAACGACTCAAACGCCACTGGGAAGTAAACGTTGAAGGAAAAGAGAAGGTATATGTGAAAAATTCAATATGTAGCCATATTTGCTTCTGACCAATTACTTTAAAAATACATTTTAGGTTGATTTATATTGTAATGAAGTGGTTATATGTGCCACTGTACTCTTATGGACCTCAGGGACAACTTGTGAGAGTTGTTCCTCTCTTCTACAATGTGGGTCCTGGGGATTAAGCTTGGGTCCGTAAGCTGTGGCCAGTGGCTTTACCTCAGAACTATCTCACCAGCCCCTCTGACCACATTCTTTCAAAGTAACAGAATGACACAGAAAGACCAGGTTTCAAGAAGATAATTTTTAATCTGAATTTTTGAGATTCCCACAGAATTCTTGCCATTTTTTTTCATGTTTACATTAAAACTTTTCACAATGTCTTGCCTTCCTGAGGTTACAAATGAATGAAGCATTTGAAATGGTTAGCTTTAAAAAAATCATATATTCTGTTAAATGATTGACTATAGCCCCAATTACATTTTGTAAAACAACACTGGAGGCATACTGTAATGTATACCAGAAGTGTAGCAATTTGGTATACTTTCTATATCAATATTGCTATTAATGTTCTCTTGCTTCTCTTTCTCATCCTTGTTTATTTTATTGTTCTATCCTCTTCCTTCCACTAAGTATATATTACTAGTATTTTGTCTTTTTCTTGGGACAATATGTATAAACCCCACTCTTACTAGTGACTTTAATAAATAAATGATATGATCATTTCAAGCAATTTGCTCTGTAATCTATTAAAATAAATCTGCAAAATATAACAAAGAGAATGACGTATATAAACTAATCAAATACACTAAGGAGAGTGGGTAGCTTTAACTTACCCCTCCATTTCTTAGGTTGTTTTTACTTAAAGAAGCTGTTGTGAGTGAATCTTTTAATTCTCTTATGAGCTCTCAGTTTCTAAATGGTGTGAGATACTTTAACACTTTATCTAGAAGAAAATGGCCAATTAAGTCAGTTATGTTACTGACTTTAATCTTTACTGGGCAATTCCTATGAGGCCAGGAAGTGTGTATTTTTAAGTATAATCTTTGTAATAAACTTCTGGGTTAGTACTTTTATCATCCCTATTCGAAGGTTAGGATAATATATATCAGAAATTCAAATAAAGTGCTAAGCTTTACATAGCTTTTAAACAGTGAAGAGTATCTGGATGCACATGTCTGAGCTCTTAATATCCCAGGGTCTTGTCTCTTACTTTCACATTCTAATTGGAAACCATACAGAAAAGTGGAAATTGATAGTAAAGTCTTCAGATAGAGCTGCCAACCCCTAGAGAAAACATTCATTATTTTGTTACTTAAAGACACAAAGCTCTTTATGTTAATAAAGATTGATGCTTAAATAAACATCTTTGTTACGTTGTATTTCCAGGAGATGTCGGATCATTTCTTCTAATATTTAAAATAAATCTGCATCTGTTTTTAAGAAGAAAATGATGATTTGTGTCTGGGAAGTGCTGTGTGCTGATTTTGTTGTTATTGTTGTTGTTGTTTGAATTTTTATGACTGGGCTTCACATTAAGAAAACATTTGCTATGGAAACATCTGGAAAACAGATCAAGCAGATAGAATTTTGCACAGGGGATTTTACTTAATTCAGCTGTTCTTTTTTAAAAATGGGCCACCCTGCTCATGCCAACTGTATGCATTTAAAAGCATGTGAGCTGTTAAAAATGTCTGGGGCTTAAGCAATAAGCTCTCTATTATTTTCAGATACTTACTTTATCTACTACTAGCTGGACTACTCTTCACAACCGAATCTTTTCATATTTCTTTCTACTGTCGGCTCTTCTCTGAGGTAAATCATTGCTAGGAGTCCCTGTTCTGCTTATTCTGAAGAAAAAAATTAATGTCACAAAGAACCTGTGTTCTCTGTAGCACAGAGACCTTATATGGTCAGATCTGGGTTGGAGAGAGGACTTGTATGTGGGAATACCTTAGTGTACAAACATGGTATGTGAAGAATATCAGAGGTGAGCCTAAAATAGCGGATAGTTATTAGTAATTAAGAGTTACTATAAGAAATACCCAAACAGTGGGTATCTCTCTTCCTCTGACTTAGTTACATGTGGTGGAGGTTGGAGGAGATCTCAGTACATGTGCAGCTTGGAAAACTCTACAGGGGTTTTTCATATAATTCTTACTTCTATATGAATGGGAGCTCCCAAACCTCATTTGACGATCAACTTGGCTGGAATGCTAGAGATAAGAGGTTGTCTTCACCTCCCCTACAGGATATGAATTCTATACCCATTAACTACACCTACACGGGAATGAAATTAGACTCATTGTTTCTCATCCTAAACAAAAATCGATCGAAAATGAGTCAGGATCTTTATGAGATGCCAATCTTTAAAACTGCAAGAGAAAAACAGAAGAAAAAAAAACCCTCAAGATGCAGGCAGAGGTAAGAATTTTTGAGACAGAATTCCAATATTATAGGAAAATATCCCAAGAATTGACAAATGGGTTTACAGGCATTTAGTGCTTTCAAATAGCAGAAGAAATGATTGCCAGAGTGAAGAGACAGCCTAAGGAATGGGGAAAAACTTTGTCCATTCTGTATCATGTTAGGAATAGTACCTAGAATATACAAATAACTATGAGAGTTAAATACCACAAAAAATCAAATCTGATCAATAAATGAGCCAAAAACAATGAGTATAGTTGTTTAATATTGCTTTAGGGTTTACTGGCTTCTTGAATTTTACCTTTTGAAAACTTCTATCCATATAAACTAATAAACATATTAGTAAAAATATGTAGCTAATATTTTCCCACATATGAATTTCACGAAGTTTGAGTCTTTTATAATTCTAGTACCAACAATTAATTTTGAATTTTTGTTGCTTATCCAGTATTCAATATATCATAGTATACTTTAAGAATTCTAGTAATTACAATTACAGTAATTGATGCATAATATAAATATTTGAAAATCACATTTCTTTGATATAATGTTTAATAAATATAAAACAAATATATTTATAGTGATTTTTATGATTATTTTAATTTTATATATTGCTATCATTAATGTATTATATGTGTTTATGATAAGTGTTTTGGGGGTGCCCATATCTTCAACATGTATACAGAGATCTAGGGACAATTTTGTGAACTCTTTTCTTGTCTAACTTTATGTGCTTTCCAGGATGCAACTCAGGTCTACGTGTGAGTGGTTTTATGAACTTACAATCTGCATCATCTTGTTACCCAACACGTCTATTACAATTAGATAAATTTAAGTAAAAAATACATATATAATTACAATATTTGTGGAAGACACTAATTTTACACATGAGACCTTGGGCACGAACTTCACAACCAGTCCCACAACAACCAGAGAAAGCTACACTCCCAGGTGCTCTAACATGCCCCAGATCATAGGATCAGAGGTGAGGAGGACATAACATCTCCCCCAACACCGGGGAATAACAGGGACCAGCGGGACCCAGGCACACAGGAACTCTGCCCAACCAGTGGCAGGAGTTCCTTTTGTTCTGAGCCTGTGTCCCTGAGCAGAGGCTGGGCACTAACTCCACAGTCAGTCCCACAATACCCAAAGGAAGCTCCACTCCCAGTCATTTTATCACGGCCAGGATCCCAGGATCCCAGTAGCTTGGTCACACCAGGATTTCAGGGTCCCAGAGGCAGCTTCTCTCCCAGGAGCTCTGACACCCAGGATCTCAGGATCACAGGATCCCTGAAACACAGGATCACAGAGACAGCTGAACTTTGAGGAGTTCTGACACAACTAGGATCACAGGAAGGACAGGCTCCAGTCAGATATAGCAAGGGCAGGTAGCACAAGAGATAATCAGATGGTAACAAGGTTACTTGGCAGCAGCAGCATCAGAATCCAATTTTCCCACCATAGCAAGTCCTGGATACTCCACCATACTGGAAAAGCAAGATTTGGATTTAAAATCACTTCTCAGGATGATGATAGAGGACTTTAAGAAGGACATAAATAACTCTCTTAAAGAAATACAGGAGAACACAGGTAAACAACTAGAAGCCCTTAAAAAAGAAAAACAATATTGAATAAAATCAGCTTACAACCAAAAGTTATCAAAAAAGACAAGGAAGGACCCTTCATACTGGTCAAAGGAAAAATCTACCAAGATGAACTCTCAATTCTGAACATCAATGCTCCAAATGCAAGGGCACCCACATTCATAAAAGAAACTTTACTAAAGCTCAAAGCACACATCACACCCCATGCAATAATAGTAGGAGACTTCGACACCCACTCTCAGCAATGGACAGATCATGGAAACAGAAACTAAACTGAGACCAAGTGAAACTAACAGAAGTTATGAACCAAATGGACCTAACAGATATTTATAAAACATTTCATCCAAAAGCAAAAGAATATATCTTCTTCTCAGCATCTCATGGTACCTTCTCCAAAATTGACCATATAATTGGTCACAAAACAGGCCTCAATAGATACATGAAGATTGAAATAATCCCATGCACCCTATCAGATCACCACAGACTAAGGTTGGTCTTAAATACCAACAAAAACAACAGAAAACACACATACACATGGAAGCTGAACAACACTCTACTCAATGATAACTTGGTCAAGGAAGAAATAAAGAAAATAATTACAGGCTTTTTAGAATTTAATGAAAATGAAGTCACATCATACCAAAACTTATGGGACACAATGAAAGCACTGTTAAGAGGAAAACACTCAGCTCTAAGTGCCTCCAAAAAGAAACTAGAGAAAACTTACACTAGTAGTTTGATAGCACACCCAAAATCTCTAGAACAAAAAGAAGCAAATACACACAAGAGTAGTAGATGGCAAGAAATATTCAAACTCAGGGCTGAAATCAACCAAGTAGAAACAAAAAGAACTATACAAAGAATCAACAAAACCAGGAGCTGATTCTTTGAGAAAATCAACAAGATAGATAAACCCTTAGCCAGATTAACCAGAGGGCACAGAGACAGTATCCAAATTAATAAAATCAGAAATGAAAAGGGAAACATAATGAAATATATCTTAAAACAATTATTTTGTTTGTTGAATATTAACAGTTGAAAATATTAAAATCATGTTCTATAAACATCATGGAAATATTATTGATAATTTTTCTCACTGTGCTTGAAATTAGCATTTTCTTAATGTGTAACTTCAACTTGTTTTTGCTATTTTGAAATATGTAAAATATATTTACTGATTAAAATAATGTCTCTCCTAGAAACACTGATAATCTTTTTAAGTAAACTTATAGTTAGACAGTGTACACAGATATATAATGCGTTTTAAATACTCTCTCACTATGTCAGGTGGTATCATATAAGGGCTTTTGAATATATTTCTTACTGATTTATTTTTAATATTCTATCCTCTTTTACTATGCTTAATTCCCAAAGAATATTTTGTATGCCTCGAAACAATTTAGTGTTCAACATTAGATATAGGGTCATTCAACATTAGATATAATGGATAATATTAAACATTCATTAATGATACTTTTAGAGTATGAAGGGATATGAATATAAAAGCTCAACAAAGTTTTATGTATCAATTTTCAAAATTCTCAATATTATTACTATGTTTGATGTATAAAATGCATTTAAATAATAAAAAATTTAAGAAAACTTCTTCACATGAAGAACTTATTCATCTCACTCCTATTTCCAATGCTTCCTCCTCCATTTCATCCACTCCTCTGTGTTCTACACATAAATGTAGCTATTTAAAGAGCACTCAGGATATATCATACTTTCTAGGGCTTTTACACATAGAAGTTAGACACTATCAGCCATTTTCCCTGGGGCTGTGAGTGCAGACACTACTAGTATTAAGTTTATTTCCACACAGACAGTGTTAGCTATGAAAGGATGTGATAAGGAATGGACCATTATAGGATGAATATAACACTTCATTTGTTCCTGTTTCCCTATCTTCCTCAGGGTCTTAGTTAGCGTTTCTATCGCTGTGAAGAGACACCATGACAAGGCAACTCTTATAAAGGGAAACATATCATTGGGGCTGGACTAAACCTTCAGAGGTTTAGTTCATTTTTGTCATGGTGGGGAGCATGGTAGTGCACAGGCAGACATGGCACTGGAGAGGTAGCTGAGAATACTCTATCTGGATTGGCAGGCATCGAGATTGGCACTGAGAATGGCAATGTCAAAGCCCACACCTAGAGACACACTTTCTGCAAAGCCCCACCCACTCCAGTAAGGCTACACCCTCTGAGCCTCTGGGGTCAGTTTTCTTTCAAACCACTACAATGATAGCTACATCACTAGCCATGGTCATTTAAATCCTCCTTGGAACCAGTAGTCTGATCAATAAATAGTACTTGTGCTGGCTTGCTCTAATCTTCTGTTTGAATTTTTAAATTTATTTACATCATATATTAGTAAAAGATAAAAAGTCAAATTATAGTTTCAAAATGAGAAAGTTTTTGTTTTCATATGACAACCAAGAATTGGTAATGAGTAGCTGTCCATTACATCCATTACAGCTACACAATGGTACAGCTGTACTTGATGTCAGAGAGTAGAGATTTGAGTTTCAGAAAATCTTAGATTAGCAACTACTTTAAATTCAAGCCTGAAAGGGAAAATAGGAATGTAAGAGTAGAGAAACCAACTAATACAGAAATCAAAATGTACTGGCTAGTTTTGTGTGTCACCTTCACACAAGCTAGAGTCATTAGAAAGGAAGGAGCCTCAGTTGAGGAAATGCCTCCATACAATCCAGCTGTAAGACATTTTCTCAGCGATTGATTGGAGAGAGCCTAACATATGGGTGGTGCCATCCTGGGGTTGGTGGACCTGGGTTCTGTAAGAAAACAGGTAGAGCAAGACAAGTAAAGCAAGCCAGAAGCAGCACCCCTTAATGGCCTCTGTGTCACCTTCTGCCTCCAGATCCCAGCTTTGTTCCAGTTCTTGTCTTGACCTCCTCTAATAATGGACTATGATCTGGAAGTTTAAACAGAATAAACCATTTTCTCCTCAACATGGTGTTTCATCACAGCAAGAGAAACATTATTTTACGTTTGCCAAAGCCAACCCTAAAAGGACAAAGGTATTTAAAACTGACTATCTATGGTATTCACTTTAATTTTAGTGAATTAGTTATTATTCTAAATTTCTTTAGTATTGTTTTCTTTCATCAGATGTCATGTACATTTCATTGGTCAAACTTCAGGGGAAACAAAATACTTCAGCTTTCTCACCTCTGTAAAAATCCAGGGCCATCTTACCTTCCACAAACTTGTCATGGGCAAATGCTTCAAATCTGCATTCTCCTTGAGAACTATGGAGAGAAGAGAACTTTTATACAATAGCATACCTGCAGGGACACAAAGCATCAAAATAGATTAGTGCAGCTGACCTTTAATGTGTTATATGGAACTTATTTTTAAATCTGATAATTTGTGGATTTTGCTAAATTGGTTCCATTATTAGGGCACAATACACATTAAAGACACAAGAAAAAAAATCTCATGGAAAATTAAACATAATGACTGATTTCTTAGCTTAGTAAAATGTATGAGTTTGGAGGGAATTGGATTAATAACATTTTATTGGCTTGTAGAAAATATCGGCAAGATATTACTAAAAAGTCATCAATGGTTAAATTTCTGGGGAGGGGCAACATTAATAGTTCCTCATGGCTCTCTTCTTTAATATCCTACTCTCTGGTCACTTGAGGATGACATAATCATGCTGTCCCGTTACCTCAGGGCTTGGTCCTGTGAGAAATAGCCATATCCCCATTCTATTCATAGATACTAATAGATCTAGATATTTCTCTCACTGTGTTCCTACTAGCAGAACAAGAGTAAAATACAGTGCTTAAATTCCGGCTGCTCCATCTTTTTTCTTTGTGTGTGTGTGTGGGTGGTGGTGGGGGTTCTGTAAGGATAACAATTTCAGTCAAGAGCAGCATGTCCAGAAATACCCTGCAGAGTCACCGTCAATGGCTCTCCATTTCATATGTCTAGGTGGCTTCAGAGAAATAGTTGATAGTACAAGAAATTGAGTGTAAATATAGGAATAGTTATTTTCTGTTGTGCAATAAATCCTTTTAAAGGAATATAAACCCTGAGATAGCCTATTAGCCAAATGGTATTAATGAAAAATAAGATCAGTCTATGTGCTAGGGTGGTTAGGCTTATACTCAGTGATGGAAAGGGATGAAGCTTCGGCTCTACCCATAAGATTGCTGCAAAATAAACCTTTACTATAGTAGTTGCAATAGAGTGAGGGTTTATTCACCTTATCTACCTGAGTACCTCTTCATATGTTGATAAAGATACATCAGAAACAGTGATATTAGGGTTTGCTCAGGATCTTGCTTGTTATTTACTTTTCTCACATCTGTAAAATTTCACTTGAGAAAAGCAACTAAAAAGTGGAAAGGTTCGTTGTGACTCCTGGTTTCAGAAGGCTTTGGTTTGTCCTGGCAGGGGATTCGAAGCAGGAGGAGAGGCTTATCTTGTGGCCTCAGGAGGGTACTGGTGGCTATTTTACATCTTGATCAGAGCACAAGAAGCACAGCATGACTCACAATCAGAAGCTATAATCCAGAAAGGTCTATCCCTAGTGAATACCGCCATGATCCAGACCTCATCGGTTAAAATACTACAGTTTTCCTAATTAGTTCTACCAGTGATGGACTACATGTTCAAACATAAACCTTTAAAGCATATCTCACATTCAAATCATAAAATCTATCACATCCACTTTCATATACAATTAAAACAAATTTGAGGGTGCCAGAAATGCTACCATCCCTACCAGATGAGTTATGAGAATCTTGGCAAGATATGCTGAGAGAAACAATCTGGGCTAGATTCCTATCTTTAGGACACAAAGACAATGTACTTTCCAAAGGACAAAGAATTATATCCTGTTGTTTCAACACTGGCAATAAACAAAGTGCTCATCCCATGCTGGCTCCTCAGAGGCTTGATTGGCCATTGCTGAGTGGATGGGAACTACAGAAGTCTTACAAGTTCTACAGCTTCTCACTTTCATTTCCCCCTTTGTTAAATGGAGAACT
This sequence comes from Hylomyscus alleni, assembly GCA_019843855.1. Taxonomy (NCBI): domain Eukaryota; kingdom Metazoa; phylum Chordata; class Mammalia; order Rodentia; family Muridae; genus Hylomyscus; species Hylomyscus alleni. The sequence goes on from JADRCC010163248.1 coordinate 28,080, forward strand.
TAATAAATATGTAGGTTTATGAAGAGGATTTAGTGATGAGGTGTCATGTCTTAACGTAATGCAATGTACATAGGAAGTTCCCAGTACACAATGGTTGTAGTTTTCTTCTTTGATAACTAATACCAAATTAATGGTGATTAAGCCAACTCTACAGCAGTCTTCCATTGACCTACATGTTTAGAGGAAAACTGAGTTTGAAACTTGTTTCATTCAGTGAATTGTGTGAGTGCTAACAAGATATGCAGTAGCAGGCATTAGTGTGGACAAGGTTTACCACAAACCAGTAATACAGTACTATAGAAAAATATATTTCATTAAAGAAAGTCATACTTTAACATGTATAACTTCATCATTTGTTCATTGAAACCAAATACAGTGAAGCTGGAAACCATTGGCAAGGCTCAAAAGGGTCCTTAATGTTGTTGAGTTATCCAAAATAAAAATATCATTATTAAGAGATCTTATTTCATGTGAATTCTAAACTTGAAGATATTACCTAAAACTCTCTTCTTTTTCTTAGTTGAAATAGGCCATCTATTAAGTTTATCACACTATTGGTGATAAACATCAAGCAACGAAGAATAGTGGGCACATATTCTTCACTCTTTACTTTTTTATGTCTTCATAAGCAAATGCCTTAAGTTTTTATATCCAGACAATTTTAAGCAACTAATGATTTTTTCCATTTACATTCAACCCCATGGAAAGGTCACTAGACTTAAACAATCAAAAGCATATCTCTGAATATTTGTTTTATATTTCACTAAGAAGTTAAAGATTATTTCTAATTAAATTACCACTACTAGCTGGTCAGTGGTGGCACATGCCTTTAATCCCAGCATTTGGAAGGCAAAGGCAGGTGGATTTCAGAGTTCAAGGCCAGCCTAGTCTATAGAGTGAGTTACAGGACAGCCAGGACTATACAGAGAAACCCTGTCTCAAAAAAACCAAAAAACAAAACAAAACAAAACAAAACAAAACAAAACAAACCCAAACCACTGCTGCTAACTACGACAGATTATGATTTATATTAAAATTAAATTGCTGGGGGAAAGATTTAGGATAAATTTATATCTCTAAATTAGAAAATGTAAATTAACCAAAAAATGGTGGCAGTACCTCTATTTTTGTAGAAGTTATTGAGTATGGAGCAAAAAAATAAGACAAACTCAGATTTAATTTCTTACCCTGGTTTCTTAGATTAATATAACACCTCACATTGCTAAAATTTAAGAAAACTTCAGAATTATGATGATGTAAATTGTTCAGAATCTCAACGTACATTTTTTGGTAAGTCTGAAAATGCAGTGAAATTTCATTTTATCTATATGTCATCTATCTACCTATTTATGTGTCTACCTATCATCTATTATCTATCTTTCATCTATCTATCTACCTTTCCATCTATTATCTGTCTATTCATATATCTATACATATACCTACCATGTATCTATTTAGCACAACACACAATTTTCAAGATATATACAAACCCCAGAAATATTTCATATCTTTCCAACATGTGAAAATCAAAGTGAGATGTGCAGCAAATAGCAGAGTGGATGACAGATGCACTTATTGACAAAGTGGGAATGAAGCCCCAGCCAAGCTGCATGGCAGTGATTCTTGAATTAAAGCATTACCAATATATGTATCGATACCTCTGAGAAAAACGATGTGGAACCTTGTGTGCCTTAACCATATTATACGTCCAGTTATTACTCTTTAAGAACTCTCTTTTTTTAACTGATTTTTTAGCTTGGTGCTATACAGCTTTATTTGTTTCACAGGTTCTTTCTGTTTTCTCCCCTCAGAGTTTGATATTTATACAGCATCTGTTCAAATTTGTTTTCTTGCCCAGTACAATCTGCATTTTTTTTTTTACCTGTACCATTATGGATTTTCTTCAAAGCACTGGTGGGGCTGAATTCACTAAAATTCCTTCCTGACATGTGTGTTTAATGTAGCAGACCATTTTCGTAATATCACACAGTGGGGAGTATGTAGTGCCAATATCTTTGAATTGTATGGCATTGTGTTATTTTGAGGATTTTTGGATTATATTGGGCAGTTAAGGCTCTTGATAATTGTTTTCAATTAAATCCTTTCATTCAGTTTCACAAGGAAACTGAAGTCTGGAAAGTTTCTGTGAAGTGTCCACCCTCCTAGGTAGTTGATACCCCATTCCTTTCAGATTTCATAAGTATTAAAATACTGTAAGGACAAAAATAACAACTCAGTCCTAATACACATGGCTTTAGAACATTTTACAAAGTGTCCTTGTTCTTGTGTGGGGAGTTTTGACACACCCTAATACATTCCAAATAATGTCTTCTTGATATTGATATTTATTTCCTTTTGATGACACAAAATATCTTCCTTGTAAAGAGTTCCTATGGGAACAGATGCATACTTCATGTGTCCTGTTCATTATGCAGCTTGTTTGTAGATAGATTACTTCTTTATTTTCCCTAATAATATTTTCCCAATTGAAGCTTTCTCCCTTCTTTTTTGCTGTTGCCATAGATATTTTTTTTTCCTTTTGTATTTGCCAGAGTTTTTTTTTTTCCTTTCACCCATTGAGAGGCAAATTAGTAGTATGCAAAAGTACTCATTTAAAAATTCAAAGTTCACTGAAGTCCCCAGGCTCAGTCTGATGTTTATCTACAAGCATCCACATCTGTATTAGTCAGGTGCTGGCAGAACCTCTCAGGGGATAGCCATACCAGGCTCCTGTCAGCAAATACTTCTTGGCATCAGCAATAGTGCCAGGGTTTGATGACCACCCAGAGCTCCCAGAGACTAAACCACCAACCAAAGAGTGTACATGGAGGGACTCATGGCTCCAACTGCATATGTAACAGAGGATGGCCTTATCAATGGGAAGGGAGGCACTTGGTCCTGTGAAAGCTTAATGCCCCAGTGTAGGATAATGCTAGAGTGGTGAGGCAGGAATGGATGAGTGGGTAGAGGAGCATCCTTATAGAGGCAAAGGGGAGGGGAGATGGGTCTGGGGTTGTAGAGGGGAAACAGGGAAGGAGGATATCATTTGAAATGTAAACAAATAAAATATTAATAAAAATTAAAAATTCAGAATACTTTTCAATTAACATTCTTCAAAAAATAGATAATTAAGGTTTCCTCTGAAAATTATAGCTTTCCATATTTTGCTGGGTCCAATGCATGTAGAAATAACTACATAAATAATATGAACCTCTCCAGATAAGGTATCTTAGTTACCTTTCATGGGGCTGTAGCAAAACTCTGTGATAAGAGTAACCTATGGGACAATGGTTTTATTCTATCTCATAGTTCAACATTGCACTAGGAGACTAGAATAGCATAAAATCACATCATATCCACATTCAGGATGCAAATAACAGAAAATGAATGTTATTTTGTACAGTTATAGTCTCCAATGCCAGCCAAGGAATAGTACCACTGGCATTGCTGGGTCTGCCCCCTTCAGTTAATGCAGTCAGGATAACCCTGTAGGGGATTGATGTTAATGTTTTAAATTAATCCGACCCTCAAAATCTGGAATCTTTACGTCCAGATACTAAAGGTTCTTGTCTCCGATTGGTTTTTTATCAATCAATAGTCAACAGCCAATGGCTGGGCAGATAGACTGAGGCAGAACCTTTAGATATGCATGGGCTAGGAACTAGAAGAAAGAAAGGTAAAAGAAAATTACAGTGATTCAGGGGAGGATGAGATGTAAGAGCTGCAGGAGAGAAATCCAACCAGCCATGTAAAGATTCAAATAAATGGCCACTGGCCACTTCCCAGATTGGACCTGGTATAGCAGGGGAAGGTTTAGGAGTGCCCAGCCTTTGAGCACATCACAGGATATCATAAAATAGCTGACATATGTGTGTGTCTTCCATTTGTGAATCAAAGAGATACTGGGCTTGTGTGCACATGCAACCCACCTGGAGCCAAAGAGGTGTAACCAACTACTGCTACATAATCCTGCATAGTCTTATCTCTCATGTGATTCTAGACTCTGTCAAACTAACAATTAGCATTGCCCATCACATGGAGACAAGGATAAAAAAGAAAGAATTAACAAAGACTTGGTAACTAACAAAGAAGTTGAAAATACATCAATTTGCTATAGCAAATTAATCATTAATCATTTGTCTAAATGCTATAGATTTAATTTTATAGGTTTATATGTCTTCTCAGCAAATGTTTGCTGTAATTCTGTTACATTAGAGTTGCCGTGCTTTTGCTTGAGAAGAAAAGGACATAGTTGAAAGGGAAAGAAAGCACGTACAATGTGGAAATCTGAAAAGCAAGATGAATCCCTCTGTCAAATGGATTCTAGGAAATCTTCAGAGAACAGAGTAGCATGAACTTAGAATATTTGAGTGAGTTAACTTTCACCAAGACAGTTGTGTAGGACCAAAGTTACAGGGGAGGATTTTAATAGAGAACAGTTACTGGATGTAGAAGGAATCCATATAACATGTAGAAAAACTTTGCCAGGGCACATGAACTGTCTTCTTAATAGTAACAATGGTAATGATGAAAATTATGGTTATAGCAAACATTTATTGAATAGTCAAGAGGTGAGTTTACATAGTTTAATTCCCTGAAAAAATAATTGTATGTTTATTTCCTTAGATATTCAGATTATTAATTATAGTAAACAAGTTGAAGTGTTTGAGCAGGAATGCATTGTCTCAGAAACTAAACCTAAATACATTCAATGTTTATTGATGCACAGAAGATAACGTGAAGCTTGCTAGCTTAGAATCTTTCTGTGACTTCTTCATCGAGGAGTTTGGGGTTCCTGTGGGACTCATATCAGTGGGAATGGGTCTGTCTCTGACTCCTCTTCTTGCTCTTGGAATTCTGTCCCTCCTACATATTGATTTGCCTCATCCAGGCTTTTGCTCTGTCCTGTTATATCTTGTTTTGTCTTGTTTGACTGTTGACTCTTGGAAGCTTATTCTTTTCTGAAAAGGAAACAGAGGGAAAGTGGATCTGGGGGAGAGGGGAGATGGGGGAATAGCTAAGAAGAGTATACGGAGGGTATGCTGTGGTTAGTATGGACTCTCCAAGGCAACAATCTTTTTTTTTTAACCTTTCTATTTCCTTAAAACAGTTTCTTCTGCTTCTCAGATTTTAGCTCAAACTGCCCTTATGTTTCCTTTGTACAAAGAATCTATTTTCAATGTAGAAAGATCTTAATATTTATTTTAGGAATTTTTATAATTTTAAGTATTATTTATATCTTTTTTATTAATTTTATAGTTATGACTAGAATCATGAGTTGAGTTACTAAACTATTGTACTTTGATGCCGAGACAAAATTCAAGACTCAGGGAATTTTTCTGTATAAAATGTCTCCCCCCTCCTGTGAAGGAGTATTAGAGAGAGAGCATGTCTGGAGTGGAATACAGACACATGTTCCACCATGGGTTTTTATTGTTGCCCTTTGTTTCTGTCTGTCCTTATTATGTCTGCCTCTTCATCTCCATATGGATTAACTTTTCATAGCAGCAACAGTTGAATCCATTGGGTTCATTCCTCATCACAGAAGTGATACTATATAATTGTAGCCAAACTTACTGAAATTTTGCTTACTTATTTGGTCATGAACTCCATTGTGAAAGAAATCATTTTACTCGAACGACATTCCATGAAGCATCTTTACTTTAGACAGTGCATGTTTAATAATACTCTCTCACATACCGAATGCTTATCATGTACAAGTTGTTCTGATTAAAAAAAAATAATGCTCCCAAAAGTTCTACGAGACAGAGAGAAAAAAATTTTACACATAAAAAACCACCAAAATCCTGAGGCAAGATGGGTCATATGACCTGTTCCAAATCATAAAACTATGGAGTAGAGGGACTAGGGTCTAAATCCAGAATGTAAATATTAACCACTGCATTGTACTGTCTCTTTGATTAATAAAGATGGTTTATCATAGTGGAAAATACAAAAGCAAGTGAACCAATAATTGTAATATAGCATGGCTTAGCAGGAAGTAAACATGCATATGTCATATATGCATCTATTATATGATCATGTGTGTGATTTATATGTGATACACATGATATATACAATATGATCGTATGTATTATGTATGATATATATGATATAATCATATATATTCAATGATTCACATATATATACATATATATGAATCACTGAATTAAGATTCCGAGATGAGAATGTAGCAAATGATACAAATTTAAATAACCTGTAGAGAAGAAAAAAGGTAAATGGTTTCCTTAGTGAGTTCTTGATACATTGCAAACACCCAAATCTCAGTAGTAATAAGCCAGCATATATTTGACTTTCTGACTTGAGCGTATAATAATTGAGGACTAGTCACCAATCTGCCTTTTATTGCATGTTGCTTTCCTCTGGCAATGTGGCAGTGGAGGAACTTTCTCATGAGACTGCGCTGTTAGAGTGCATAAGGCATTACTCCCACACTGATCTAAATGAAGAGCTAGCAGTACAAGAACAATATCTAATGTGTCAAAACAAGACAAAGGATTGTGGAGAACATGAAGAGATGAAAATCAGGACCATTTCATAGCTAAGTAGTAAATAATTTTGATTTATTTTGCTGTTTAATATAAGCTAATAGATATTTCCTGTGGAAAAATTATTTAATATCATTGAGGTTTAATGATTGTCACATGGTTTTCTGAAACATTAGGTATATTTGACTCATGTATGTTAAGAAATAAATCAATTTATATGGCAGAGCAAAAAATAGTAGGAGAAATGAAAGACAAGGTGACCTTGAATTTTTAAACAGCTATCCATTAGGATAGCAAAGATAAAAATGCTCAGTGACAGCCATCTTCACTTGTTTGGCCATATCTTCCAAACGCTGAGGGAAAGAGAGTGACTTACTATGACCAAGTGAAAACTTTTGAGAGTGCTTCAAAATGCTACCTCAGGAAGCAGTGTAATGAATGAAGTGATTCTTTAGTCCTCCCGGATGGCATCAATTCACAGATTTAGTTTAATCCATGATCTTAAGAAATATGCACACCTCAAGTAACTCAGTAGTACTCCATTCTGTAAATGAACTGTATTTTCTGTACCCATTCTTCTGTTGTGGAACATCTGGGTTATGTCCAGCTTCTGACTATCACAGGACATCAAGTGGAGGGATGAGGTTCCTACCCCACAGTCAAAAGCTTTGACCCAGAATTCTTCCTGTCTGAAGGAAATTCAGGGACAAAAATGGAGAAGAACATGAGAGAAAGGAGGTCCAGTGACAGGACCAAATTGGGAGCCAGCTCAAGGGGAGACTCCACGGGGCCTGACACTGTTAGTGATGACTTGGTGTGCTTGCAGACAGGAGTCTACCATGGCTGCTCTCCCAGAGGCCCAACAAGCAGCTGACTCTGTCAGAAGCAGATACTTACACACAACCAATGACTAAAGCTGGGGACCCCTGTGGTTGAATTGGGGAAAAGCTGGAAGAGGCTCAGGAGGAGGGTGGCCCTATGGAAAGACCAGCAGTCTCAACTGACTTCTATCCCTGAGATCTCTTAAACACTGAGCCACCAACCAGGCAGCATACACCAGCTTATATGAGGCCCTGGACACATATACAGCAGAAGACTGCCTGGTCTGGCCTCAGTGAGAGAAGATGCACCTATCCCTTGAGAGACATGAGGCCCCAGGGAGTGGGGAGGTATAATGGGGAAGAGGTGGGAGTGTAGGGACATTCTCTTGGAGACAGGACAAGCTGGGGAGGGGTATAGGATGAGAAGTGCCTGGGTGGGGCAGACTAGGAGGGGAATGAAGATTGGACTGTAAAATGGATTAAAGAATAATTTTAAAATGGTAAAGCCTTTGGGCTGTAGTAATGACTCGGTGATTGAATGCTCACTGTAGAGGATGTGAATTCAGCTCCTAGAACTCACACTGGGTAGCTCACACCTGCTTCTAAGTCTAGTTCCAGGGCTATCTGATGCATTTGGCCCCATGGGTACTTGCACTCACATGTGCACACCTGCACAAAGACACACACATACACACTCACAATATATATTATACGTACAATCTATTTCAAATACAAAACCAAAACCAAAAACCAAGAGCATTTGATTTTATTTGAAGCTGTAAAGAATGCTGTCATGGTGTTATATGCTTACAGTCCTAGTCATTTCCAAACTCAAGTGAATAATGCATGAATATAGATTTATCTATGAGTTCAGGGCTACCATTGGCAATATAAGAAGATCCCATCTAAAATACACAAACAGAGGCCTTATATTTGTCACATATATTTCACAAATGTAGATTTTAATGATATAGGAATAGAAGAATATTGAGAGCTTTTATCTTT